>JAASGH010000115.1:0-56913 GCA_023334155.1 Globisporangium heterothallicum
CGGGGTTGTTAAAGTATCCTTTCATCATCTGCGGTGTGCGGAAGAGCAGTTCGCCCGTTTTGTTCGGTCCCAACTCTTCGTCCGTGGTCAGCGACTTGATCTTCATCTCCGTGTTGGGGATCAATCGACCAACCGATCCCGAACGCGCGTATATGTCGTTGCAATAGGCGACTGCAGCAGTCAGCTCGGTCATGCCGTATCCTTGGTGGACCTGCACATTGAAGCGCTTGGCCGCCAGCGTTTCCAGCTCAATGCCCAAAGGCGCACCTCCCGAGAACAAGACCGTGACGTTTGAGAGATCGTACTTGTCCACGATCGGGTGCTTCGCCAAGAACAGCACAAGCGGCGGCGCGAGCGAGAGTTTCGTCATCTTGTAGTCCTGCACCACGCGGAGGAAGTCTTCAGGCTCAAACTTTGGCAGCACAACGAGACAGATTCCCATCTGCACCGTGATGTGGAACACCATCGTCGCCAAGATGTGGAAGAACGGCAGCATGCCCAGCATGTACGGGATCGGGTCTTCGAGCGAACTCGAGTTCAGCGCGGACGCAAGCAACGCGCGACCTGTGATCTCCACGCCTTTTGGATGACCAGTGGTCCCACTCGAGAAGGGGAGCGTGACCACATCGGTGGGGTCGATCGGTGGCAAGTCTGGGAATGGCAGGTTCTTCGCAATCAGATCCCTGTTTCAATTTACGCAGACAAAGAATTGTGCGTTAGATCCGTTCTCAAGGATGCGAGGATCAACTTGAGTCTCATCAACTCGCTTACTCGATCGACTGCACTGGCACCGATCCTGGACCTTGAGCGACGGTGTAGACCTGGTTTTGTGGGATCCCCGCGATCTTCGCTGCGCCGATGGCAACAGGTGCCAGCATCTTGTGCGAGATCACTGCCTTAGCCTACGAAAACATCATAGTCGCATGGATTTCAGTCGAAGAAGGAAACGAACAAAGTCGATGCAGAGTGAGGACGTCTACCTTGCCAAGGTTGATCTGGTCAGCGAGTTCCTGTGGGTTGAACAGTGGGGACGTCGGGGAGCAGATCGCACCCAGACGGTTCAACGCGAAGAACACGACAGGGTACTCGATGCAGTTGAACGAGTGCAGAACCACAACCTAGGACGCGACAGACACACGCATGTGCCACGTTAGTCAGAACGAGCGAGCGCACAATGCGGTTATGCACTCGAAATAGTCGCTTACATCTCCTCGCTTGATGCCATTCGCATGCAGTCCCGCGACGATCTGCTGGCTCTGCTCGAACAACTGCGCGTACGTGATCTCACGCTGCGTCATGCCGCAGATGAACGCCGGCTTGTTGGGGATCTCGCGTGCATGCTTTTCGACGTAGCTGTACACGACTTGGTCCTCTGGGATGTGCACTTGCGGGTACGGCGATGTGTAGATCATGGTGCTCTGGTGGGTCTATCTGTAGCAACTGCTTGAGCGTGTCGGATGCAAATGCGCAAATGGTGAGCTGGTGGCAATGGCCAGATCAACTCGGCTCTGTATAGGTCGAGCGCACTCGAGGGAGCGCGTTTGGTGCGACATCGGCCGGTGCAGGCGGGAGTGTCGACGCGTCTTCAATCATACAGGATTGGTCGCGATGACTTGATTCCCTCGACGTGCGTTTGACAATCTCGTGATCCCACAGATCAGATCCTTTCCAGAGGCGTACCGTAGATGGCTTTTCTGAGTGCGAACCTGAAGGTGCAATACTGTGGCGTCTCGATGAAGTCCGTTTGGGAAGTTTCTTTTGACACTTTTTTTCGACATTTACGACCGAGCTGACTTGATAAAGTACGTGCGGAGAGTGGCAGCAGACATAGGAGACCTCGCGGACATACAGAGCGAGAAATGAAGTGAGTGCTTTCAGTCAACAAAGCAATCCCCGAAATAGCCTTCCCACTTTGATAAATTGCGAAAACGCTACGAGATTCTCCAGCACCGTTTTTGGCGCCTTCACGAATGTCCGACATTCAAACCGATTCGACCGATCAACAGCAACGAACGACTTCTCTCCAAGCACGAGCCACGTCGCTGTCTGCATTCTGCACGCCGAAGCCAGTCGCCCGTTCGCTCGTCTGTCCGTTTGTCTCCCTCCCAGCGAGCATGCCGCCTAGGAAACGCATTGCAGCGCACCACGAACACAGGTCGACGCAGAGTCCGAAACGTCTGAAAGCCATTGCTGCTCGTGCCACTTGTAGCAGTAGTAGCAGCAGTGGCGATGATGATGATGACGATGGCAGTGAGATCATCGCGGTCAACAGCAGCCGTATCCGCCACCAGGATGGCTCTTTCCATGTGTCGCAGCTTCCACCCGCTGCAGTCAGTCGTATCCTGGCGTTTGCAGTCCAAGGGTATGTCCCCGTGGCAAACTGCGTGCCAAAGTGTCCGCACCTACCGATCCGCAAGCTTGCCCATGTGGCGTCGATATCGACCGAGTGGAGAAATGCGGTGCGCAGCGTAGTGCGAGAGTTCCGTCGAACGTCCTTCGAATGGACACTCGTGGGAGTGCCGTCGTCAAATGAGGAACTGCAGCATTTGCAGAGCGAAGTCGAACGGCGTGGGGATGAGTTGCTGGACTTGCGTATCAGCATTGACGCAAAGCTGAAGCCAACGGATCTGGAAAGCGTGCAGTGGGACCAAGTGTTTGCAGTGTGTCCCAAGTTACAGCGACTGGATGTGCAGAACGTGCCGCTTGAGAGTAGTGCGCTGGGTCGGATATTGGACTCGGTTTCGTCGAGCTGTCACGAAGTCGAGGCATTGGTTTTCTCGAAACGGTGTGCGTCAGCAAAAGCAGCAAAGAAAGGGATCGTTGCAAATTACGACAAGTTGTACGAAGCTCTTGAGAAATGGTCGCGTGGCAGCGAAGGCAGACCTCCAGCACTCAAGCAGCTTACGGTGCCAAGTCGTTGGGAAGACGAAACGCTGGCGCCATCTGCCAAGTTTGTAGCTATGGTTGCTGCATTGTGCCCGTCTCTGGAGTACCTGGATGGCTGGAAAAAGGCGTACAGAGTCGATGATTTCGTGGAGTGTGACGAGAAATGGTATATTCCGACTGAGATTTGGAAGCAGTTTTGTGGATCGACTGGCACATCGCTGCGCGAATTCAACTGGGCGGTCGCTCCTTTCCACGACGAGTACTTCCGAATCTTCGCCGAATCCCCCAAGGTCAACCTTCAGAGATTGTGCTTGACGGTCAGCGAAAGTTGGACGTGGGACGACTTCAAAGTGCCAGATGAGCATTCCGTCGAGACTCTTATTGCCCCGCCAACTTCCAAGACGTTGAGTTTGTTGGCGAGAGCAGTTCCGCAATTGGAAGAGCTTCACGTTATTTTCCATTCGAGTGTGGAAGATCCAGCGTCAGTCGACACCGAGGCGTTTGGCGATGTGTTTCTTAGGAGCGTAGCGGATTCCTGCTTGTCACTTCGCGAAATCAAGATCGTGGAAATTGAGGCGGAGCAGGAGCTGCTTCCCATCTCGTCCATTACGGACGAAGGGCTCATTGCACTTGCAAAAATGGAAGATCTGGCAAACGTGGTTATCAGCGGCGTTGAAGGAACGTCAGCAGGGGTGTTTGCGTTTATGGAGCATTGGCGCACTGGTTCTCGCCAGCGGACAGTGGACCTTGGTATCGATCAAGGAGAGAGTGGTCGAGACTTTTACGATGCAGCTCTGGGTGTGCTGACGAGCATTCAAGAAGAGTGGAGTGAAGGCGAGGATGCGACGACGAAGGTTGTCGTGAAACTGCGCAATTTGTCGTTGGCACCGGACTTCAAGAACACCCACTTGAGAAAATTCTGCAGAAAGGGGAACAAACTGATACAGCAGCTTCAGACGACCCATCCGTGGCTTCGTATTGCGGTTGAGTCGGATGGCGTCGAGCAGGAGGGTGAGATCTCTGCGTTCAGCACCGTGGGGAAGATAGTGGTGTCCTCGAAAGGAGCCAATCTCGCGCTTCTCAACGAGCTCGGCATCCTCGCTCCTGCATCTGACGTTCTCAATGAGGACGACAAGACTAGCACGCGCAAAAATCGAGCGGATAGTAGCGATTCGAGTGACGGGTCTGGATACGGCAGTGTTCTTGAAGACACGGCATCCGAAGATGACGACGGCGACTCGTACTCGGAGGACGCTGAGAACAGTGCGCCAACCAATAAAAGTGACTCGGATGAGTTCTCTGGCGAAGAAGATGATTCGGACGTCAGTGCTGCCGATTCCGAAGACTCGGAGTAATTTCGGCAAGGGAGTGCCGGGGAGCTGCTGATCCACACACCGTCGGTCACACCTGGGCACTGGAACAGTCCCGAGTCGAACACGTCCTTGTTCGATGAAGATGGGTTTTTGCACACGGGGGACTACGGCTACATCGACGACGACGGCTTTGTGTTCATCGTGGATCGCATCAAGGAGTTCATCAAGTACGAAGGTCACCAAGTCGCCCCGGCGGAGCTTGAAGAGATCTTGGAGAAGCATCCAAGTGTGGCGGATTCCTGCTGCGTCCGTGGTCTTGATTTTGAGTCTGGAGAGGAAATCCCAAGAGCGTACGTCGTGCTCAAGGCGGACGTCGAAGAACCAGTGTCCGCCGAAACCCTCATGGCGTTCGTCAACGCGCAAGTGGCTCCGTACAAGCAGATCCGTGAAGTCGAGTTCACCGACAGGATCCCGTGAAACCCAACGGGCAAGACGTTGCGTCGGGAACTGCAAGTGCAGGAAAACGAAAAAGTGCAGCTGAAGAGAGCGGCGCTCGCGCATCCATAACGGTAGGTCCTGCACGGTACGGTGGTCCTGGTGTTTGTACTGTTTTGTCTGTCTCTACTGGGTGCAACGATACCGTGGGAAGCGTTAAACGATTAAAAAGTGCGTGAAAAGAACCGAGCGCAGGTACAGTCTGGATGTGAAAGTGCGTGGTGTCTTTGTCCGCTCCATCATCTCCAGTTCTCTCCCCGGACCCACCTGAGCGTTTCCGCTTATGCCTTTACAATGCAAGTATCGCTGATGCGCTCACCAATTCGTTGCTGCATCCGATCGCAGAGCAACTCTATGTGGGTGTAGAAAAGCACTTTTCCCACGCGCGCAACATCTTTTTTCAGCCACGTCCGATCGATCACTCGTGCAAACCCGTCTTTATTCGACGACGAGGACTTCTCCGCGTACACCGCGACAAAGCGCAAGTGCGATCGATCTTTGATTGCAGCACACGCGTCTTCGAGAAAGCTGGTCTTGAAAACAAACCCTCGTCGCGACGAAAGAGAGACCACCAACGGCTTCCTCGCATCGCAGCAAAGGGGGTTCGAGCTGAAATGATGCAGTAGCTCCGTCACAACGTCCCCGAAGTGTGTGCCAAGTTCCCGTAGCTTGATCACTTTGCTTGATCGCGCGGTACCTACGGTAGATGGATAATCTTGAACCAGCGAGAGAATCCCCTGTGCCGAGCACCTTGCCCCTTGCAGATCCACTGCTCGCAGTTCCTTCAAGGCTGCCAAGGCACGCAGCCCGGTGTCAGTGATCCAACTCATCACAGACGATCCTCGACCGACCTCTCGGATGCGCACGCTCTCTAGAAGCGGACATGATGTCGCGAGCGCGGATATAAATTCATCATTAAACACCTCGGCATCGATCATTTCGTCCAGGTGTGGGTACACAAACGCATGCGATGGTTGGATGCGGTGCAAAATCACATCCAAAACCTGCAATCTCGGACACGCCTGCACCACGGCGCAAAGCCCATTTGTGGAATACTCACTGCGTCGGATCCGAAACGGCGCTTTCGCATTGTATGTCAGCTGCAAATGCGTGAGCCGGGGCTTCGCATACTTCCCAAAGGGGAGAAAGAACGCGTCCGAGAAGGGAACGACGACCCAACTAAACTCCCTCAAGTGCACGCACGTGGCGCAGAATGTCGACCAGACGGTTTCATACGACGAAAGACACCAACTCTCGTCCGAGACGACAAAGCGCAAGTCGTTGTACGTCCGCTTCCAGCCGTCGAGGTACTCGATATTCGGACAAAACTTGGTCACGACGTCGAGAAACTGGTTCGAGTTGCTGCTGCGATCGTACTCGTCGCGATTTGGCACTGTGAGCTGCCGAAGACCGCTGCCACCGCTATCATTGCTTGCCGCAGCTTGGTACCACCGCGCTAGTGCGCTGTACAACACCCGGAACGTCTCGTCGATCACCGCATCGACGGCTTCGGCGTGGATGCGCTCTTTTCTTGGCATCACAAGCGCTTGGATGTGGGGACAGCGCAGCGACGCCACCTCGAGGATCTCCCCAATGCTGAAGTGATGCAGGGGGACTTTCGAGAGATCCAGGCGCTGCACATTTGGCACATGGGTCAGCAGGTGCTCCCACTCGATCCACTGCGAGTAGACACTGGTACTAGCAGCGTCGGTCGTTATACTATTATCCCCCGCGACTTCCCACCAGAGCTTGCGCGTGTTGGCCGATATGCAAATGCGCAGGTCTTGGATGCCGCGACCATGCTTGGCCAGGTAGGTTTCGTACTGCTTTTGCTCGCGCTCTTCGTTGCCTATAGTGAACGCCAGCGTGTACACGCGCTGCTTGTGGCTGTCCAGGATGGTGTGCACAGCGTTGCGCCAGGTTTTGGAGACGCTTGCGAGCGCGAGCAGCTCCTGCGTCGAGGGTTCTGTGGTGCGCTTGGCAAAGTCGTAATAGTGCTGGCGGAGGCTGCTGGCAACGCCCGGTGCTGCTGCTGGGATCAGTGCGGGTGCATGCGCGAACGCGAGGATCTCCTGCAAGAGCGTCGCGGGCAGCGCCGCTTCCATGCTGTGCTGCGTTCCTCGCGTCCAGAAATGCTGTAAATGAAAAAAGGTTGGGGGTAGTACAGTATCCTCTCAGGTATGTGCAGTCCTTTCATTGGCTATAGCTCGAATTACTGCACTTTAGAGATATGGAATTGGCTAAAAAGGATCGCATCACACCAATAGACGAGTCTATGCAATGGAAGGGATACGGGTCGCAGTCAATAGAAATCGTGCTTGCCGAGGCGCTGTTGGCGTTTCTGCCTTCGATTCGCGCGCGAACTGATCTGCTTCTGGATCGCCACATCCTCGGGGGTCTTCGCGACGCCCATTTTCGCGGCGACGCGCACGAACCCGCCGTGTTTCTTTCGGATCGCGTGCACCAGGTCCTGGTGGCCGAGGGCTTTGAGCATTTTCGTGTCGGGAAGACGGTTGTGCGCATGCAACGATCCGTGCTCTTTCGAGAGTTCGCGGAGCGCCTGCAGGTATGCACACACATCACAGAGTACACACGAATGAGTCGTATCGGTCTCTCTCGAGTATCAATGCAGCAGCAATGTTGCGAACCTTGGCGACAGTGTTGAAGTCGCTCCAGTCTTCGTTGGGTTTGTTGGCGCGTGTCGCGAAGAAACGCTGAGCAGATCGCGATGCTGCTGCTGCTGACGGCGCAGTGTTCGCAGTCGCAGCACTCGCGCCAAGCAGACGCAGCGACGCGAAGAGACGTCGCATTGCCAGCATCTTCTTGCTTTTTCCTGCAATGTTGATTTGATGGTTGATGCGGTTTGGACAGCGCTGAACCGGTTCGTCTGAACCGTCGCATGTGAGGGAAAGAGTCTGCGACGTGTGAGAATGCATCAATCGCAACTCTTGAAACGACGAGAATGGACGAGTGAGGGGGGGGGGACTATTGCAGCATGACGTCGTACGATGCGCTCATCGACGATCTGCTCTCGCACTCGTATGCGGACACGCGAGAAGCGAAGACGGCGACGGCGCTGGACCTTGTGCTCGAAGGAGACGTCGATGGGCTTCGACTGTTCCTGCAGCAGCAGCAGCAACCGCGAAAGGACGCCATGTTGGGTTTCCAGGTGAACGCGCGCAGTCCGACGACGGGGAGGTCGCTTTTGCACGAAGCCTGCGCAGAGGGCCAAATGGAGATCGTCAAGCTGCTGCTCGAGAGAACGGATGCAGATCTGATGCTGCGGACTATGCTGGTACTATGCATCCCCCGAGACTTGTGTGGGTTGCTTCTGGACTGCTTGCTGTTTGCTAACGACCGAGATGAGTGGGTGCGTGTAGGGTCGAAGCAGTCCGTTGCACCTCGCTGTGACCAACAACCACCGCGCTGTCGCATTCCTGTTGCTGAGCCATGGCGCAGACGCGCTTTGTCGCGATCGGTTCGGTTCCTCGCCGATGCACTACGTCAAGTCGCTCAGTGTGGCAAAGCTGCTTGTTCAGTATGGAGGTCAAATACTGGACTACAATTCGGTGAGTCAAGCAGTCCGCACTTTTCCATCGATGTGTGTGTCTAAACGTGCAATGGGTCATCTACGTATTGCAACCACTCATATGAGTAGAAACGAAAGAATGCGCTTGAGAACGTCCTGGTGTTTGCGGAGAGTGGGAGCGTCGAGGATGACGCTGCGCGGCGCAATCTCGAAAAGTTCCTAAAGCACCAGGCCGAACTAGAGTACAAAGCCAAACTAACGAAGTTTCGCGACCTGAAACAGCAAGCGAAAGCACAGAGCGCTTCGTTAAGCGAGAGGAGAAAATCGCCCACAAGGAAACTCCGGAAAAAACTGGAACCGTAAGCTGTCGATACGGAATCCTGGTTGGCTACTGTAGCTATCTGGACTGCCTAAAAGGAGATGCATAACTCACTCTACTTCTCGTCAGCTGCGAAGTCACCCGTTTCCTCGAGCACGAGCTCTTGCTTTGCCGTTCCATACCCCCAGTTCGTTGGATCCTTTTTCATCATTTTCTCGGTCAGGTATCGCAGTGTCGACGGGTTCAAAAGTGTCTGCGGTGGTGGTGGTTGCAGAGATGGGAGTCCTTTCCGTTCCTGGAAGCGCTTCGCGTGGGAGTCGCTGAGCAAGTGGCTCAAATCAACTCGACCGTGGCCAGGAACTACGATGCTGAACCCCTTCTCCTGTGGAGCGCCGCTCTTCTCCTCTGCTTTCATTGGTAGTCGTGGACTTTGCTGCAGTAGCCCCCTTGCGGACAACGGTGGAGGAGGCTCTCGCACTGCTCTGACGATCGCATTAGCGTCTGCTTTCTCTCCGATCCCATCATTCCCTTCAGCACCCCGTCTCTCTTTCGACTCGGCATCTGCTTTGATCTTGTTCTTCGCCATTCGCTCGCGCCTCTTTTTCTCTTTCCGCTTACGCAACTCCTCTTTCTGGCGTGCTTTCTCCACTTGGAAAAGAAGCTCCAAGCGCTTACGCTCTTCGTCATGCTCGCGCGAAATGCGCTCCATGACACTTTCCATTTCAAGCTGCCAGGGAGTGGGAAACAATTCACACACACATAAATGTCCATTCCTGCATCCAACATCCGTCGTATAAAGAGAAAGAGCGTCGTACCAGTTGACCACTGTCGCATCCACCGCCAGATTGTAAAGTCGCATCCAACTGCGTGGCTGCTTTGTCCAAGGACAACTGGGCGGTGGTGCTTTCTTCATTTCCCTGATCGTCTCTGTTCTCGCCACCCTCATACGCCGCGGATGCATCGTTCCACTCTGCTACTTGCTCGCCTGGAGTGAAAGTGCTAGCTGACTCATTGCATCCATCCCATGCGGGGGATACAAACTGCTGATTCATGTCCATGTACCCGCACGCAGGCGCCTCCCAAATGCTTTCATTCGTCACAGAGTGGACGTAGTAAAATGCCTTCGAGCCTTCGTCCCAGTCCTGCACCCAGTACCCTTCATCGCGTGCGCCGTTGAGCTGGTCTTGAATTTGCGTTTGCACGCGAAGCCCCTCGGACTCGAGGAGAAGCCACTCGAGAAGAAGCGGGATCAATGGCGCATCGCTCTCCTGGATCTGGGTAAAGATGAAATCGGAGATGTCTTTTTCCTGGGACACAAGATCTTGCTGGTAGTGGACCTTCTCTTTCAAAAACAAGTACCTACAGAAACCATTCGGTTGACTGGTTTAGCTGAGCTCAGCGAGGCTAGAATAGTGGCTGCGAACACTGACTGATCCACGTACATTCGATCCATTTCAGCCTGGGCGACAGTCGTAAACTCAAAGCACTGTGCTTTCACCTGTTTCAACCGCGCTTGGATGGTCTCCACTTGCGCGAATAGTCCCGCGAGTTCGTTCTCCGATGGATCCCCCGCTGCTGCGTCGTCGTCGGCGAGTTGCTCATCAATCTCGGATGCGACGAGATGCAGCATCTGCTTTTTGATTTCAGCATTCGCGTCGGTGATCCGCTGGGCTACCAGCAAATCCACCTTAAGCCGCTGCAAAGAGTTACACCAATCAATGTTAGTCCAAAGCGCCTCAAGTGGCGAGCATTTCTCTCACTGATACCTCTCGGATTAGAGTACGCTCAAGCTCCTTCATGCGATCATCATTCGGAGTCGTTTCGGTAGCTTTCGCTTCTTCTGCACACCAAGTATGTTCGAATGAGGAGCACTGCGAGACCAATCAGCCCAACACTACGACAGATCCCCATACCTTCACTACTACCGTCCAAAGATGTCTGGTCGTTCACATCGTCCGAATGCTGGCTCATCTGAACGAGAGCTTCAGCCCAGACCACCAGACCTTCCTCGGTCTCATCCAGCTGCCCAAGCGCGTTCAGCTCCAGAACAGACTTTGCGATCGCATGCTGCAAGATCCATTCGCTATACTCTGGGCTCCAGTCGCTGCTATCGCCTTCGTTTTCTTCCTCCGCAACGACGCAGCCACTTGCTGCAGCGAGAGAGAGAGGGAAAACATAAAAAAGAAGTGAAGCCAGACCAATTCCTTACACCAAGCAATGAGCAGTCTGGCAACCAATACAGAGAGACGACATCGCTCCCACCTTGCTTTTCGGCGGCAAATTGGCTGATCTTGCGGTAAAACGCATGGTAGCTCTCAAACGAAAGCAAGGTTTTGATGAAAAAGCACCGCTCGCGCGATGCGCTGACTCCCAGGCGCGCACTCGCCTCCAGAATCGACACGAGGTCTTCGCCCGAGCACCCCAGCTCTGCGATCAGCGCCTCCAAAAGCCGTTCAACGAGGTCTTTGAACTGCAGGAACGTGTCGTATTGCTGGAGCGAATGTCCCGTCGTCGCCTCCTTTGCGTCCTCACCCTCGCTGTTTTCGGCAGTCTCCGTCTCGCTAGGGGACGACGAGGCTTTCTGGTCGACTGCGGTCTCGGTTGGCAGGAAAGGGCGGTAGTGGGTCTCTAGGAACCCAGCAATCGCGTCGAGCCACTTGGCGCTCTGCAGGAATTGCGCCACGGCGTCGATCAGGAACTCCTTCTCGCTCATTCCGACCACCTTGCGCAATCGTGCGCAAGTGGGGCTCCAATCCACAACCAGCGTCCGAGAGTGCGTCCGCAAACGCGTCGTTTCATGTCCTGCAACGGTTTGTAAACGGATGAGACAGATGTGCGTATAGCGATTGTATAGAATATACATATGTATACTCACTATACGCTCCATACTCCTTCTGTCTCATTTCCAACGTACCCATTGTGTATACCTATTGTACCCCTGTTTTGTCCAGTTTGCGAGCCCAATACTACTACAGTCCTTCAAACTATTCACCACACCAGATCACAGTCTCGAGTTTTCAGCTAGAAACTCATTTCTGTCATCGCTTTTGAGAGGTACAGTACAAAATGTCATCATCCATTATCCGCTTTTTTTCTCTTCTTTTTCTTTTTTTGGTGATTTGGCAAAGAGATTCTTGGCAAACAGAGACGCATTCATAAATCTGAAACGCGACACAGTTAGTGGGTGCATGCAAACGATACGTCTTCGTTGATGAAGAACCTGTTTGCGTGGAGCAGCGCGGAGCGAGCGAGCAATCAGGAGCGTCACCGTGCAGCTTCTGCTCTGTCGAGCACTTCCGTAACCAGCAGCAGCAGCAGCAGAGAAGACGAGTCTGCGATGCCGCAGTTCGACGACGACGACGTGCGCGCGTTCGCAGCAGACCATCTCTCGGACCCGCAAAAGCGCGGGCTCGCCGGGTTGTGCGCCTGCTTGCTGCCCGAAGTGAACGATGGCTCCGACGATCTCCAATGGAGCAAAATGTACCTGAAGCTGCTGATTGAGCTGTTCATGGAACTGCCGAGTTCCCAAGTGGATGCGTACGTGCCGATACTCACGGCGCGAATGGCCGCTTTGCAGGATTGCGCAGCACCCGAGAGCAGAGAGCAGAGAGTGTCGAGAGAGGAGGAGGATGAGTCTTTGAATCCTGCACCGTTCTTGGGACTACTCGTTCCATCGCCTGACGCAGCGGCAGCAAAGTCAAGTGGTGGCGGTGGTCTGAAGGCATTGTTCAAGAAAAAGAAGAAAACCAGTGACGGGAAACGTGACGGCGAGGAGGGAGAGAACCAGTCCGTGTCGTCGCCCAGTATGGCGTCGAAAGAAGCGTTCCGGTTGAAGATCCTCAAGAAACAGTTGTGGTTTACGGTGAAGTCCATTGGCTACGATGCGCGCGCGCGCACACTGCTGCGCCACTTAGCCACTGTGATGGAGATCGAGTGGCGGGAGATCACGAAGGAGGAAGTGGTCATCGGTCGCACGCTGTTCGCGGAAGCAACCGCGATGCCCCTCGAGAAGCTTGCGGCAAAGCCCAGCATTTGGGATTGGAAGCGGAATGCCGTGATCGGCGCTGCAGCGGTGACGGGTGGTGCGCTTCTAGCGATCACGGGCGGTCTCGCGGCTCCCGCGATTGGTGCAACCTTGACCGCGCTGGGAGGCGCTGGCATGGCGATTGGCACGGCTGTCGGGTCGGCTGCGGGCATCACGGCCACGACTATCCTGTTTGGGACCGCTGGTGCAGGTGTGGTGGGGATGAAGACCGATGCACGCACCCGTGGCGTGCACGAGTTCCACTTTGATCTGGTTTCGTCGGGCGACGGCATGAATGTATACATCTGCATTTCTGGTTGGATGGATGAAGATGACCCGCCTGCAGCGAAAGGGTTTCGACGTCCCTGGGGGGACAGTCGAGAGTATTTGCGCGCTTTCTATCGTGGTCGGAACCCTGAAAAAGTGGACCAAGTGGACCAAGTCATGGATCGATACAAAGGACGCGAAGACGAGTTCTTCGGTATTTTGCGCAAGACGTATCAGATTAAGGACGGCACGACCGAGACGGATCCGTTGCGACTGATCGCAGATTCGCGCGCGGCAGCGTATGCTACAGGGGATGCTGTGGGCTCAAATACCCCCGAAGCCATGCGCGCGTGGCGTTGGAAAGATCGATTCCAACAGGGCGACCAGTATGTGCTTATGTGGGAGGAAGCGTTGCTGCGCAGATTCGGCAGGTCGATGCGATCGTTTGCGAAGGAGCAAGTGATGTCGTATGCGAATGCAGAGATTGTGAAATACACTGCGCTTGCGGCGCTGTCTGCTGCCGTCGCGGTCCCAAGGACCATCTTGAAGTTGGCCGATATGATTGACAATGTGTGGGTGCTCGCAATGAATGCGGCCGATGCGTCCGGGAAACTACTTGCACGGTCATTGCAGCAGCGTGAGCAAGGGTTGCGACCGGTGACGCTCGTTGGGTATGGCATGGGAGCGCGCTTAATCTTTGCGTGTCTGAAAGAGCTCGCGAAGAAGCGTGAGGAGTGCTGCGGCATTGTTGAAAATGCTGTCCTTTTGGGCTCGCCCGTGCCTGTCGTGAACGAAGAGTGGAAGAGCGCGCGGCGCGTTGTGTCGGGACGGTTGATCAATGGGTACTCGGAGAACGACTGGATGCTCGGCGTCATGTACCGCTACCAAGGCTGGGCACTCAATTCGGCGGGCATTGCCGCGATTGATATCAGCGGCATCGAGAACGTGAACTTGACCGGCATCATCAATGGCCACATGGAGTACAAGAACAAGATCGGCGTGATTATGGATGTGCTCAACCTGGATGGCTGAGGAGAAGGTGCATGTCCGTACTTCTCGGCATCCTTTCTCTATTGTGGCGACGTCCCAAGTCCATTTCTATTTGCTTTATACTAAATATGTGTGCTTTTGTGTGTTGGAAGTAAAACTCAAAACTGATGACCTGGCTATACCTACGAGCTCTCTCACCGTTTTTGCTTGGCTTGGAGACTCTTCTGGGTCAACTTTTGAATCTCACGACTCATCCCTTCTTGCTTGAGCTTCGAGGAGTGGATCTTCTTGATGAGAATCTCGGCTTTGCGTTTGTAAAAGTTGACTTGGTTCAGCGCCAGCAGCGTCTCCTCGGGTTGGATACGAGTGGAGCTGGACCCCATCAGGGTCAAGACACTTCGGCTTCGCTGTCGAGTTAGCTTGCTTCCCCGACGGAAAATCTTGGCTGTGGTCAGCTGAGCCCAGGAGGTAAACAACCGAAAGTTGATCAATCGCGGCATGCATCGCTCTTGCATCTCCATATACCACAACGACTCCGTGGGATCGAGATCTCGCAGCCCCAACGCCGTGAGCGCCGATGACGAACGGCGTCCCATCGCAGGTCCAATGCTCACCAGACTCGCCGTCTTCGCGGTGGATTCAAACATGCCGTCGTAGTGAATCGATGACGAATACCGCCGCAGCACGCTCCCTTTCCGCTGACAGAGTCGGATGATATATGACATGTGGGTGATCGCACTGTCCCATTCGCTTTTCTCGACGGCGATCGCGCCGCGCATGAATTCCACTCGACTGCGCAGTAAAATGTAGTCCAAATCGTTCAGCTTCCGATTCCGAGGCTGGTCGTCGAGGATCTTGAACGAGGACTGCATGCAATCGGTCGCGAACGCAAGCTCTTTCATGTCGATGGCGCGCTCCGCTGCTTTTTGGTACGCTTCGAGCGCCGCTTTGGCATTTCCGGAGCGCGACAAGTGGTACCCGAGCATCGCGAATTGCTGGTAGAGTTTCGGTCGAATGAGACTCACTCTCTCGGTGATCGAGCGGAGCGACGATGACGACCTGATCACGGGAAGGACTTGACTCACGGATCCCGGAGAGTCCGCGGTAGCTTCTCGGTACCAATGGCAATACAGCGAGTGGATCGATTCGCGCTGCGAGGGGAGCATGGTGTCGTACACCACAAGCCGCATCTCTTCCGAATTAAAGTAAAACAGCTTTCTTCGGTCATCGATGGTGACAATCGCCTCTTTCTCGCACTCGGCGAGTCCGATGCGCACCTGTTTTCTAATCGAAAGTCCGGGGTCGGACTCGGGAACTTTCAACTTCAGACCCCCCATGTCATTGACGCTCTCGTCTCGATCGGAGGATAAGAACCAGTTCAGGATTCGACTCACCATGCGCTCTTCGACCGGTTCGGGGTTGATGCTGATCACTTTCAGCGCCATTTGCGCGAGTCCATCTAGTCCGTCGATGCACGACATCACTCGCGCACGCGTGTACTGCGGGACCTGCATATCCAGATCGTCGAGATCCGACAGAATGGTCACAATCCCCGTCGCGCGGTCAATCGCGATGTACTTGGACGCGATCATGAACTCCATGAGCTTGATGAGCTCTGCGGGGTTCCCATCCGTGCGCGCGTACACAAAGTCGAGCACCTGGGTGTCCATGATCGCGATGTGATAATGCTGACACAGGAACAGACTCGTGACCTGGTACGAGAATCGCCGCATTTCCTGGCGTCTCGCGTAGGGAAGCTGCTCGATGAGCTCGAAAAGCGGCTGGCTCATCGCGCGCGACTGCGAGCGGGTCGCCACAAGACAGTGCACATTTGGCAGCTCCTCGAGCACTTTCAGCACGAGGCTCCAGCTCATGCCATCCAACCATTGAGCGTTGTCGAACATCAGCAAAATGGGTTTATACGCACTCAGCGCTTCCACGATCGAGAAAATCATGTGTTCGAGTGCTTTTGTCCGCTCCTCTCCCTTCTCAAAGCCACTGAACTCGCCCTGGTACAGGTGGTCGTACGGCAGCAAGTCGTTCAGGATCGGGATCATGGATCTCGAAATCCGCGATTTGTGCACCAAGTAGTCGAGCACGGGCACCCGCTCGTAGGTGGTCGAGAGACTTCCCATCGCTCGAGGTCCCAAGCGCATCGCATTCGAGCCCGTACTTTTCCCACTACTAGACATACTTGCGTCGCTCTCGGTGCGCTCCACTGCTGCCAAACTACGCAGCTCGACCACGTTGGTCACCGCAGATTCCAATTGACCCGATTCGCTTTTTGTCGCTTGGTTTGCTGCGAGGATCATGCTGTCGATCCGCTCGCCGTCATTTCGAGTCGAGCCGTTGAAAGACACATCAGGGGACCGCAAGGATCCTTTCGCCATTTTAACCGTTCGCGACGTCATTTCGCGAACGATCCCTCGCCACGCATGAAACTCCATCGTGGAGTCCACGGGATCTCCCCCGCCCATGTAACAGCGCGTGCTGTGAGATAGGAAATGGCGCAGCAGCATCGTCTTCCCCGTGCCACTTTCCCCCGCAACAATCAGCACTCGATGCGAGGTCATTTCTGCACCACGTCTGTCACTCCGAAGCGAGGAGTGTCCAAACAACGGGATGTTCGCAGCAACCTGTTCGCACCCATATGGAAGCGCGTGCACGGAGTCGAGGAGGGCGTTCGCGTCGAGGCTGGTCTTGGTTTGCTGGTGTTGCGTGGCAAACACTTTCACTTTGGTCATTTTGCCCTTCACGGCGATCTCCTTGGCATCCTGGTACTCGATGCACTCCTTCGTTTCGTCGCGGGTTTTCTCATCGCAGAAAATCTCGCCAATTTGTGCGGACGCCATCAATCGCGCGGCGAGGTTGATCACGTCGCCGACAACGGCGTATTCGGCACGAATGTTGCTGCCGACGGACCCACAAAACGCATTGCCGGTCGTCACACTGGAGGAAAGCACACACCATTCAGTCAGTCAGCTCTGTGGTGTAGATCGCCAAGGTGACTGACAGCCTACCCTATGGATGCTGGGATCTCTTTATCGAGCAGATAGCTCGCTAGTTTCACTCCTCGCAGAGCTGTGACACAAACCAACAAAGAGAGAAAATCGTCAAGGACACAACGGATGGAAGCCGATGAGGCAAGAGCGTGTCCAGGCTCCTAGTGTTACCGTTGTTCTCGTGATAAAACGGCGGGAGTCCAATCACGATAATCGCGACGGCGCCTTTGTCATCGATCACGAATTGCCGCAGCGTGCCCTGCACTTTGTACGCCGATTCTTGGATGAGGCACAAGTAGTTTTGCACTTGCTCGAGCTGCTCGATTGGGTCATGCAGCTCTTTCACACCGTCGAGCTTGACAAACACGACGGTGACGTTGCGTGTGCACGGGTTCAGCACGAGTCCTTTCTGGAGGTACGACGAAATCGGACCGGGCACATAGCTGCGAAGAAACGGGATCAGTTCGCGCGTCGGTCTTAGATTTGGCAGTCGTCGTCGTCGGTGGTAGGACGACCGTGTCACTTTCTGCACGATGTAATTGCCTTTCGCGGTGGCGGTCGTGTCGATGTCGATATCCAAGCTGTCTTTCGAATCCAAAAGCGCGTGATACGCCTCGACGGACATGGCGATCTCCCCCTTTTGCGCGTCTTCCTCTGCGAAACTCATCTGGCGATTCGCATCGCCGCCCAAGTAGAACTCCCAGCGGTTGAGCACGCCTCCGACGTGATTCCCCGTCATTTGGCTGACACCGATCCCAACATGCATCCCCAGTGTCGAGAGCTGCCCACTGGTGCTGGATATGGACTCGAGCACTTGCAGCGCTTCAACAGCGCACCGCACGGCACTGTACGTGAGGTATCCGGGTGGAGTCTCCTCGCCCAAACTCGCTTCGGTCTCCCATAGAACGATGATCGCATCGCCTGCAAACTAAGAAAGCGCAAGAAGGAGGAGGAGAAAAGGTTAGCATTCGTTTCAGAGCGTCCAGCGTGCAAGGTGCGCTAGGTCATCCATCACCTTGATGATATCTCCTCCATGCTGCAGAATCACATCGATCACGGGTTCGAGGGTCTTGTTGAGCGTCTTTGTCAAGGTCTCCACAGCTACCCCTTGCGGGGCTGCTGGTTTCGAGCGGCCAATGAAACTCACAGCCCGCTGGCCGATACTTTCGTTCGCGAGCATCAGGTTTGCACTCTGGCGTCGCTGGACCATGAGATCGCGGGGGACTACAAGGTTTGCATTGTCGGCTTCTTCGCCCGCGCTGCCTTCGCTGCTGCGGAGGGAATTGCGACGGGGACCATCCGACTCCTCTGCTGTTTTGCCGACAAGACCCACGGGGAGCGACGATCGGCTCACGATGTTTGCCTTCGGTCCGGAAGCAAACCGTGCCATGCTCCCCGTCTTGCTGTTGCTGATCTGGTACCGCTCATCGTCGCTGAGTTTGCTGCCGAGCAAGGAAAAACCCGAGATGTCGAAAAGTGCCACGACGCCCGTGAAACAAATGGACTCCGGTCCGCGCAGACGTTCCGGTTTCTTGATAAAGCGCGAGACAACAATGCGCGGGACGTGGCGCACGAGCACACTCAGCTCCTTCGCTTGAGGCTCCATCGTACGCTCCCCTTTCCCGAACTGTCGCGCTCTGCGTCACTAAACCAAAAGCTGTAGTGTCGTATGGAGTCGGAGGCGCTCACTTGATGATAACGCTCATGACGTGCTGATACTTGTATTCCGTGCACCGCGTTCGGGATTGACGCCAATACACTGAATGCTGGCGCTTTTGCTCCCATCCGCAACCAAAATAGAAGAAAGACTCGAGTCTTTTAATTACAGCTCGCGACTGGATGTGCCAATTATAAGCACAATGGTGCATTCCAGGAGAAAGATTCTGATAAGAAAATCTAGTCGTCAGAAGGAGCACCGAAAGTGCGGTTTCGCCTCGACGTTGAGAAGACAACTGAACGAGGAAAGTGGCAGTGGACGCAGTGCGTACTGCATGCGCATTCGCACACCGAGTCTCAACGAGAGGACTAGACGCGCATGCGAGCGTTTGGTGTCCAGACACGGACATGCTCGGATGCAGCATTCGTCATCGTCGCACTCAATATATAAAAATCGTGACATTCCTTTATGATCGATAGAAAAGAAGAAAGAAAAAACTCGGTCTTTCTTTTCGTGGTTTTGCTGCTGAGAAGTACGCACACGAACTTAGCGACACAAGCCATCGTTTTGCATGTCATCTTTCGACCAAAAGCATTCGAGCAAAAATGCCGCTGGTGGTGTTCTGTGGACTGCCCGGTGCTGGGAAGACGTTCGTCGCGCACGCGCTCGTGGAGTACTTGCGCGAGAACGTGCAGGAGGACGTCGTGTACATCACAGAAGCCACGGTCAACGTGGACCGACGCGACGGCTACAAAGGTTACCTACTGCGTGCCAATGAGTGCTCTGCCATCGCTCCTTTGTCATACTCGCGTGTCGACTTGGACTCATGGATGGATGGATGGCTGCCTACGTACTGGGTTTGTTTTGTTTTGTTTTCTTCTAGATGGCCGCGTGGAGAAAAACTCACGGAGTGCTCTGAAAGCGGCGGTTGAGAAAGCGGTGAATGCGAAAACGATCGTGGTGCTGGATGCATTGAACTACATCAAGGGGGTGCGCTACGAGCTGTTTTGCAAGGCAAAAGCCGAGAGCACGACGTACTGCGTCGTGTACGTCGACACGCCCTTGGAGCTCGCTCTGGAGCGCAACGCAAGTCGCGACGACCAATTTGATCCGAAAGTGTGCGTGCTGTCCACATGTCCAATGGCATCGATGTAGCTCCACACTTCCATTTTCTCACGTGTTCCCTTTCCCTTGTTTTCTGTCTAGCATTGAAGAACTCGCCGCTCGGTTTGAAGTCCCCGTGGAGAAGAACCGATGGGACAATCCACTTTTCCACTTGACCCCGCAAGTGCTGGACGCCGACGGGATCCCATTGGCGACGATCGCGGATGCGATTCGCTTCGGGAAGACGGTCAAGGCGGGACTGGCGACCAAGTCGGCCCCTGTCGCCGAGACCAGTTTCGTGCAGGAGCTCGATGAAGCCACGAATCTGATCATCGACGCACTGATTGCGCACCAGCGAGAGGGGAACGTCGCCGATGGACTGAGAGTCCCAAAGGCGAAATCCGTCCTCCAGCTCCAACGAAATATGCCGACGTCGGAGGCACGTCGCCATCGGCGGCAGTTTATCAAGATCTCGCAGCTTCGACCGTGCGCGATTTCGGCGATCGGGGACCTTTTCGTAGAGTATTTGAACCAGCAAGGCTAACGAAACGAAGGGAAGAGCATGAATAGAAAAATCGCGTCCTCTCTAGTGCATTATTGGATCCCAGTCATTCGTTCCGCTCTAACTCCATGTAGTCCCGCTGCTCGACCTCTTTTGTGAGCATCGAGAGCTCACAGGACAACGTGCCCATGAAGAGCAGCTGGCAGACGATCGCAAACGCTTCAAAGAACGCTTCTTGCACGGCCGTGAAGCCCAACGGATTTGGCCACGAGCCATTCACACACAGGAACAGCAGACCGACTGCGATGACACACACACACACACAGAAAATAGAGAATGAGCGTGCTAGGTCACAACGCGATGTCATAGAACGGGAGATAACGCAAGCACTTACACAGCAGCGTGGACGTGACGCCCGCCAAGATGAAGAATCGACCAAGAGCGAACGCCATGGGGATACTCAGTCGCCTCCATCGCTTGAGCGAAGCCCAAAGCGTCGAGTTGCGCCACGACAAGCCCACCGCCGTGAAACTACTCGCGACTTTCGAGGCATCGTCGTCGTCTCGCAGCAGCAGCAGTCGCCGCGCGAGATGGCAGAACACGATGAGCACCCAGGACGAGAGGAAGAACACGACCGTGAACATGATATGCGCATCGTGGGACGAGCGCATGTCCAGGATCGCGAGCCCCGAGAGCGTGATCGCCGTCATGATCCCCGCGACCAGACACACCAGCGACGTGAACTGCGCATTTCGGTCCGCCGTCCCCAGTCGCAAACGCAGGAACCAGTAGAACAACACGCTCGAGACCAAGATGAAAAACGCAGTGAGACACATCCCGATCATGAACGCGTGACCTTCGGGGGTGAACGTCGCTGCATAAGACAGCGTCGGGTAGTTCTTCGTGCAGTCGAAGTGGTGCGTACACGCGAGCACTTCGGTGGCCACCATCGTCGAGACGCCGGTGATCGGGATCAGCAGCGCGAGGAACCCGACGGTGTCGGCGTCCATGATCTTCTGCATCGTGATCTCCCGCGTCAGTCTTGTGTGGCGTCGCTGGGCACTCTTGCTCAGTGAAGACGCTGTGGCTCTCGACCGACGTGTCGTGAACCGCAACGAGCCCCTTGCTCGTCCTGCTTCTTCGTCGATTTCGTACGGCAAACTGAAATCGTCTGCTTCTCTTACTTCGTCGTCTTCTGCTTCGTCGCTGCTCGTCGCGGAAAACGAAAGCGACGAGGACACAGAGCTGGCAAACGAGTCTGACGAGTACGAGCGCACGAGCGGGGCTGCTGTATCGTCTTCTGTATCGCTGTCGCTGCTAGCGTCCACGCCGGAATCGTCTTGTTCCTCCTCCTCGTCGTCTACGATGTTGTCGTAGTCGTAGTCGTCAGTGTCGCTACTGTCGCTCTTGGACTTGCTGCTCTCTGATTGGTCTAATTGCGGGTCAGGAAGGGGCATCACTGGCGCGAATTTGGGCAGCATCGACGGATGCAGGTAGTACGGCATGCTGACTACTATGGGAGGAGGAGCGCAAGCAGTGCACTGCTGTACGAGAAGCAGTAGGAATGGGAGCACGTGGGTGAGCTGGAGATGCCTCTCGTTGGTTTGCTGCTGTCGACTCACACACTCACCCTCAACGACAACAGCATATTTAGATCAACCTATCTCGGGCATCATCCATCGACAGTTTTTTTCTGCGAGTGTTCGTTTCAGTATCTCTCTCCCTCGGATAATAGGCACCTGTTTTAAAAAGGTGTATGGATCATAAAGATCGTTGCGTTATTGAGACGTTTTTTGCAGATAGAGAGAGATGGAGAGGTATAAGAGCACCGCAAAACGGAAAACGGTGTCGATGTTTTCCTGCATATTCGCTGTTGGATGTCGACAAGATATCGACACCAGAAGATCGATGATCACGCCGACGAGGTTTGGATTGAAATATGCGCCGGTCCCGACGCTCGCACTGGAGTACGAAGACGACCTGAAAAGCGTCGACGACAGCAGTGGCGCGTCGCTGTACGTTTACAAAGGCAGCGATGCTCATCCACAACAGCGACAGCGCAAGAAACTGCACATCGTGGAGCTCCCGACGCTCACAAAGCACTCGGAGACAATGCAGATCGTCAAGCAATTGCAGCAGGACAACCGGCGCTTCCTGGCTCCAGAGATCGTGAAGGAAGACCAATTGAAACGACTTCTGGAACGCTTGGTGGCGCATCTCCAGGCGACCGAGTTGAAAGTGTCCGAGACATCTCATGTATCGGGAGGTGTGAGTAGTGTCCAGCAGGAGAGTGCAGATGACGACCATGGAGACGACAACGACGACGAGGAGGAGGAGGAGGGAGAAGAGGGTGAGGATGGGAGCGAGCTGGAGGAGAGTGCGATGGAGGAATCCGTCGCGGAGGTGTCCATGTCGATGGATGCGTCGAAGGCGGAGAGTGACGCAACCGAGAAAGCGCAGGAAACCGAGAAGTCGATTTTTGGGGATATCACCGCCTTGAATGCAGACGATCTACGCGGCAGATTCGGTGCCCATACTGAGGATGAAGAGACGAATGTCAGCCCACCGAAGCAATTAGAAGCCGAGTCAGACAACGAAGAAGAGCAATCTCAGCGACTCGAGTCTCCAGAGAAGCGGGAGAAAGAGGAGGACGACGAGCAAGACGATGCTGCAAAAAAGAAAGCGGTGAAAAGTGAGTCCGACGTGAGTGACGAGGATGTGGAGTCCGAAGAATTGGAATATTTCTCCGAGGACGCAAGCGACGAGGATTCCTTTTAGACCAATGATCCGCACTTTGCATGATAGCGAGCTGCTTCAGACTTCACGGCGTGTCTTGTTGTAGTTGCTCAAACAGCGATTTGATATGCTTCAGACTCTCTTTCTTCAGATGCCGCTCATGATCAATCTGTTTTATCGAGGGGGGGAACAACGGTCGCAAGATCAGTCATCGGGGGATACCACATCTGTGCATGCATGCATCTTTTGCATACCTGAGCAAGCAAAACGCGCATCTCCTGGTCGCTCTGAGCGTTCTTCTTCCGCTCCAGCTCCACACTCACGCGAAGTTTCGCATTCTGGGCAGCGACATCCCTCAGATCATTTGCCGTGCTCTCGTATCTCTGCATCATCTCGGTTCGCTCTGCCTCCCATTGGATTCGCAGCAGCTCGCGGGATTCCTCGGTGGCAATTTTCACGCGCTCTAGCTCTTCTCGGTGCTGCTCTAAATGCTTCTGCAGTCTTTTCTGAAAGAGATCCTTTTGGTCATTGAGCACGTCACGCATCCGTTCCATTTCGGTCTCGATGAGCTCAAGTGCACCGTGCTTTTTACCCACTTCATTCGAGAGCTCGTCGATTTCTTGGACTTTCACCGAAAGCGCGCGCTCTTTTTCATGCAATGCGTTGGTGAGCTCTTCGCGTCGAGCTTCTTCGTCCATCACTTTTTGAATGTTTTCGTCCAACGCAGCCTCCAGATCATCGATCTGGCACTGGAAGTCTGCAATTTCAGCCTCCCATCGTTGCTCAAGCTCTTTCCGCTCTCTCTGAAGCTGAGATATCTGGCGCTGCTGATCGTCCAGCATGACGTCCTTCACCTTTAGAGCCGCTCGTAAATCATCCTCGAGCTTATTCCACGTATCGATCTGACCGCTTTGCCGCTTCACCTCCTTGCGCAGTCTGCCATTCATGACCCGCAATTCTTCGACGCTGGTCTCCATTGCCTGCAGCTTCTCGTTCCTCTCCTTCGCTGCTTCTAGTTGCTGCTTCACATCGTTGATTTCGTTGAACGCATCCTTGAGTTTCACTTCATACGCGTCCGCTCGCTTCGCATCTTCCATCAATACTTGTTGCTTGTCGTCTGCCAGGATCGCCTGGAGTCTCGCGATTTCACTTCTGGCATCTGCTTCTCGTTTCAAGCTCAGTTGGTATGCTTCTCTCACCTTGTTGGTCTCACCGCTGGACTCTTGGTACTTGCGTTGGAAAAGCTGGAGCTTGTTCTTTGAGTGGTAATGCTCTTTGCGGAACTCCATCTCTATCTGCGCAAGCGAAGTCTCCAAGCGCTGGTCATACAGCTCTTTTTGCTGCTGAGCCATTCGATCCAGCCGATCGGTCGCTTTCGAGTGCTGGGACTTCAAATCCTCCATATCCTCAGCTTTCGATAGCAAGGTCCTTTTCAGTCGGTGAATATCTTCGTCTTTCTCGATGCATTTGTTATAAACAGCTTCCAAATTCGCTTTCACCTCTTTCACCTGCTGCTCAAGCTGGGTGTTTCGTTTCTCCGCTTGCTCAAACCGGTCTTCATACGATTGAAGATCGCTGGTTAGGCGACGGACGACCGAATTATGCTCCGTCGCTAATCGCTCCGCGGTCGCGATCAGCTCGCTCACCTTTGCATCACTTCTCACGAGAGCAGTGTCATTACTCCGCAGCTGGTTTTCTTTCTCTAGCACTTGCTGGGCGAGCTCCTTGTTCGCGACCTGCGTTGCATCAAGCCTCCTCATCAAGTCGCTCTCTTTGGTCTTCCACATTTCCACTTCAAGGCGATGTGACTCTTGCATCGCTGCCATTTCGATCTCCAGCTTTTGTTGCTGTTCGGTCTGCGCTTGAGCTCGCATCTCATCTGCCGTTGTCGACGCTTCCAGCGATCGCTCCTTCTCCTTTTGCAACAGGAGATTTGTCGCCTCGACGACAGCAGATTCTGCGGTTGTTGCTCTTGCGATCGCCGACGACAGATCTCCCTGGAGTTTCATAATCTGGGCTGATTGCTCTTTTTCTTTCGCAAAGGACTCGCTTTCTTTGACGAAAAGGGCTCGCTCCTTCGCGAGCATCTCGCTTTCTTTCTCCAGAATGGCCAGCTCCCGAGCGACGATATCCTTCTCAAAGTCAACCTCTGTGTTCGTGGATGCCTCTTTAATCAAAATCCGTTGCACTTTCGTTTCAGTGGAGGTTGATCCGGAATGTTGGAGAGCACTTTCCTGATGCTCCAAGTCGCCAGAACCAGATCCAGGAGCTGCTAAGACTGTTGAACCATCCATGCTGTGAGTGGCCGGGACACTCTTTCCATGGTGTGTCTGGTTGTTGGGGGTGCTCAACACTTGAAACCCACGACGCTCTTTCGATTCGATAACTACCTGGATTGGAGGCATGTGTGGGACACGCTCTTCGGGATCGACACTGCTTCTCCGGGGAGTTCGTTTCGTTTGCTGGTTCGTCGGGATGGCTGGTGGCTCCGCTGTGTCATGTTTTTGCTGTGTCCCAGATCCAGCTGCAGAAATTGCTTGCGATGGTTGACTCGGAGGTGTAGACGGGGGACGATCGCTCTTGATCCGGCGTATGATGGATTGGTATTTCGGCATGTACAGGTTCCCAACTTCCTTCAAGAAGGAAACCTCCTCTTCATCCAGGAAATCTAACCGAGGCAGCATCTGTGGTTTACAGGAAGAGATCCGTTCGTTGGATAGAGCTCTCGAAACCGAGACTGCTGTGCTTTGGCGCGTACCTTTAGTAAAGCGCGAGGGTAGTCTTCAAGGTCACACACCGGGTTGCGTTGCGATCCGTCAGTCGCTTGGAGACGCAATTGGGACAGGCGCTACAGGGGTATCGCACACACACATGAATCTCCCATTGTAGTCAGAAAAGCGAACACAGTCATCCCAGTTTGTGTGCATGATGTGCATGCATACCTTGTGGTATTGAAGCGACATGACGCAACTATACGCTGCGATGTCGTTGTGTCGGAGGTCAAGGTACCTCAGCTTTGGGAATTTAATCGGACGAACGAGACCGTCCAAACTGGTGAGGCTACATAAACCAATACGAATAAGGAGGAGGAGTAGACCATAGGAGGTTCCAAAAGAGAACAGTGCCCAGCGTCTGTAACCAATACCTGTTATGCGCCAGCGAAAGCTCTTCCAGTCGAGGCAATTGAGGAAATCCTAACGTCGATGTGATGCTGAGGTCCAGTGATAGCAACAGCAGGAGCCACGACAGGTCAAACAAGGTGTTCCGTTGCGCTGTCTTGCCACGCTGTCGTGCCTACCTGTTTGCAGATAAGTCCAAAATCCGAAGGTGCACGAGCTGCTCGAGCGCGTTGAACGAAACTTCCTACGATACACACACACTGGCAATGAGTTTTTTCGTCTTGACATCATCCATCCATCCATCGTCTTCGCTCGTCACACACACCTCGATGGAGTTGTTGGAGAGACACAGCTCGACAAGTCTAGAGCGCGTACATGCAGCGGTTCCGTCGGTCAACACGTATCGACTCACACGACAGAGAAATGAAAACTACTCCAGTGTGCACGCACCCTGAGAACGCTTCCAGTCCGTCCATGCTCTCAAGATAATTCCCATGCAGATTGATTTGCTCCACGACCTCGTCGCGTTCGTCGTCGTCTGCCTGACAGCAAACAACAGCAGTCACAGCGACCAAGAAATCAATACGCCTCAGCGCAAATGCTTCAGGTTGCATGCACTGCATAGGAGTGCATCATGATGCTGGTCAGATGTGAAGTTTCGTACCAGGTCTTCGATGCTGCGGACGCCCGCATTCACTCGGCTGATCACACGAGCTTGACACGTTTCGTCCCTGCTCTCCACCGCGCTCCGCTCTGCTTCCAGTGCGCCGTCTCTTCCCTGGGCTTCGCGTCTCCGTCGGCGCCGGCGTCGCTCCTCATGCGGCGGCATCTGCGCGTCCATATTGATTTTCAAACAAACAAACAAACAAAATGCGCGAAATGGAACCAAAAACATCGCACTTTACTATCGACATCCATTTAAGTATCGCTGGATCGTCGATCTGAGCCACAACCTCACACCACATGAACTTGAGTGGCAGCACAGATCGACAGTAAGCGCTCACTAAACTCCGATACTCCAAGAATGATTGTGATGGGAAGCAATGATGGCTACTCTCCATTTTGGTCATCTGATTCTGAGAACGAGTGTCTAACTGCAGAGTGTCTTCAAATCCGTTTCTATTTCTAAAAAAAGCAACCAAACACACACGCAAACACTCTCACTTTCTTCCCCATTCTTTTCCATTCTCTCACATTCTCTCTCTCTCTTCAATTGCTAACACAAAACAGCAGGAAAACAAACTCGCATTCCTTGTCGATAGCAACTGGACGAGTGCGAGTGTGTAAGGCAACCAAGAGAACCAACGTACGTCACGCACTCGGTCATTCATGGGGAAAGGCAAGCAATGGACGCTTGCGGAGGACACGGCGCTCGCAGAGGCGTGGGTGGCCGTCGCGGAGAGCGCGCTCCCCGGCAGCGAGGAGAAAGGGGACACGTACTGGGGCACTGTGCACGACAAATGGGTCGCGAAGATGAACGGGTCGCGGCGCACCGTGCAGGCGTTGAAGAACCACTGGGCGTCGATCCAGCGCGTGGTGCGCAAGTTTGGCGGGTACGTGCAAGAACTCACCGACGCGAGTGGCAGCCACACGGACGCAGCGGCGTCTATCCCGAAGGCGCAAGCGCTGCAGAGATATGCTGTGGCGGAGGGAGAGACGTTTGAGCTGGTGAGCGTGTGGGAGATTCTTCAGAAGAGTGCAAAGTGGCATGGCTCCAAGACTCCCGGATCCGCATTGAAGCGCTCGCGATCGCGCGAGATTGTCTTCGAAGGAGGCAGTGTCTTGAAGCCTGAGAAGCGACTCTTGCTCTCCGTCGTATCGAGCGGCGCACCGGCGGGTACAGTGAGCGCTATCGATAGACGGCTCTCTTTGCCGGAGCCATCGAATGGAACGCCAGCAAACACATCAAGCACGTCAGAGAAACGACTTTCGTTGCCTGCCACATCAAATGGAGTAGTATCGGTGGCAACGACCGCAGTAGCAGAGGTGGCATCTATCCCTGAGATAGCTCCAGCTCCTACCGCATATTCGGAGTCCGTTGAGCGTCTTGCCGAATCGCAGCGAGAGAATAACGAAGTGCTTGCGGACCAAATGCTGCAGACGCTGATTCTCGCGAACGCCCCGGGCTCCAAGCCGCTCCCGGAGAAAGACCAGTACGCGGCATCGATCACGAAACTCGCGGAGGCGCAACGCGAGAAGAACGAGCTCATCGCGGACCAAATGCTCATGACGATGCTGCTCGCCGATGCTGCCGACTCTGCGAACCGGAAAGCGCTCGAGCAGCTCAAGGAGAAGTACCTGAAGCGCGCATTTCAAAAGACAAACGAGCAGCAAGCTGGCGTGCCACCCACAGCCGCGACAACCTCGGTCATTAACGCAAACGAAGCAGCAATTTAAAAGCAGCGAGGAGCAATGGCGAAAGTCCTGTGAGTGTGTAATGCTTGAAATAAACACGTCCAGCATGTTGAGAATGACTATTCCCTGGTCGACACTGAGCACTCGTCGTGATTGTTTGTTGCTTACTCGTTCCAATTGGTGAGCGAGTTGCTGGTTTGAGAAAGCGCCATGTTTGCTGGTGAGGCGAAAATGATGCTGCTCACCAAGTTGAGGTTACCGGGAACTTTCCGTATCTTCTTGGACTTCCCACAAAAGTAGATGGCGATATTTGGATGCTGGGTTTCCAGTTTCCTTTTGAGAGACACCAACGCGGCTCTCGTCGAGCTCTGGTTTGTCACCTCTCCGTTTCCAAGGACGTGGAGGACATGGAGCTCCAACTCGAAACGATAGCTTCGCACAGCTTCTGCGGGTTCAGCTGCGACCAATGCCATGAATGCCAATATCGCGTCAAAGAAACTTGTCTGAGGGTGGATGCCTACGTTCCCAAGCTTCAGTACGACGCGCCTTTTATCTTTCGGATGTGGGTTATTTAGAACCAGACCTAGGATCCCCTTCGGAGAGCACCCTGTCTGCTTCATCGCGATGCTTTGCAACCATGGCAGTCTGGAGATCGCAAGAAGTCCAGTGTCTGTGACAGTGTGTATTACCTGTCCACGACGTAAAGTGTCCATCTCGTCAACGACTATCTTCGTCAGCTTCGGACAATAATGAGCCACGCAGCGAAAGAAATCGTCATTGATTTTGTCCTGCAACCACATCGTTCGGTACAAACGAGCACTGAACAACACATGGAGTTCTTCAAGAGCTGGACATGCCATCAGCGTCTGTGACACGGATTGGATGCTGAACTGGAAACCGCCTGGACGATAATACTCTCCGGAGATCAACGCATCGCTGTAGTAGTCGTCATTTCCACACACAATCGTCATCTTTCTCAAGGTTGACTTTTCAGACGCAGCGAAAACATCCAGGAAATCGTCGTCGAACGGAGCGACGAACCAGTTAAACTCTCGGAGCTTCACACAAGCGGTGCACCAGAGTTTCCACACATCTAAAGAGCAAAACCACATCTCATTGCACCGAAGATCGTCCGTATCATGGTACGTGGTCTTCCACCCATCGAGGTACTCGATATTTGGGCAAAACCGTGCCACCGCAGTCAAATACTCGTTCGCATGCTGCTTCAGGTTGAAATCCGTGTCGGTATAGTTCTGTCGCTTCGGGACAGTGAGCTGGATGAGACCTCTGTTGGAGCCATGCGTGTACCATTTCTCAAGCGCAAGGTATACTTTCTTCATCACTGGCGCTGGATCCACTTCGCGGTCGTAGACACCCATCCCGGAACCAGGAAGAAGCAATGCTTGGAGGTCAAGGCAGTGGGTTGACGCAGCATCGAGAATCGCAAATATGTGGGCACTATTCAACGGTACGTCGGAGAGATCGAGTCGGACGAGCTTTCTGCAGGACGCAAAGATGCGACTCCAATCAATTTCAAGAGCGTCCAGCACGTGCAACTTGTCCCGTTCCTCTCGCAGCATGTACAGACCGCCGACGCGGTCGCCTTGACGCATCGAGAGCTTCAGTTCGCGTATTTTCTCACCAGATGCAGCAAGTGCTTCACACTCTCGATCCAAGTCGTCTTGCTGGACGTGGGTTTCCAAACGCAAATGATGTGTCGACAGCTTGCGTTCGCTCTCCAAATCGACCATGAATCGATGCCAGCTTCTCGAGACGCACACTAACTGCGGCAGAGAAACCAAGACACTCTTGGTACTTCTCGGCACATACGAATACGCATGCGAACCGGTGGCAAAGCAGAAAACGTGAATGAGGAGATGCGAGGGAAGCGCAAGCAACAGATCCACCTTCGGCTTCCCATCTCCACCCACTGCGAAGGGAGCATGAGACACATGCATGGACGATGCGCTTGCCACTGTCGTCCGGAGCTTCTTCGCCATGGTGCGTTGCCGTGTGTGCTGGATGCAGGTGACAAGAGCTTCACTTGTTGCACTTTCTCGAACAACAACTGCAATGTTTTGGGAAACAACAAAAACAGCACCGAATCAGATTCGGGTGTGCATTTCAGCCAATAAAGAGCTCGCGCTCTTACAAAGCGATGCTCTTGTATCGCACACTCGAAATTGTAGCCACCATCGACCAATAGATTTCCTCCATAAATTGCATCCTTCCTTCAACAGCAATCAGCGAAACGGTTCGTTTTCTATTTGTTTTTTATTTTGTGTGTTTTCCATCATCGATTCCTTGAAAACTACTGCTCCCAAATACCTGATTCTGCAATGTATGTGTTTTTTTTGCTTCAATTTCCACACACGTCATCCCTCCTCAATCAAAACTCAAAACCGCCGCTTTTCTTGAAGCGCAACAACGAAACGGAAGAGAAAGAAGAGAAACAGAAGAAAGTCACAAACGCAAGACGAGCTGTCGGCACCACTTTCACTGTCGTCGCTTTCTCTTCGCTTCTGCGCATCGACCTACGCGACATCGACCACTTCCATCCACCATGGGTCTCGCTGCATCCACCGACCGCCGTCCCGTGTTCTACTTCATCGGCGACTCGATCACAGAGTTTGGCAACGACCCAACGAGCAAAGGCTTCGTCACGCTCCTGCAGCACCAGTACGTGCGCTCGGTCGACACGGTCAACCGCGGACTCGCAGGATACAACACCCGGTAAAAGCAGTGCTGCCATGGCGACTGTGCTATATTTCGTGCGTGCTGTTGGCTGACTGTGTTGCGGTGTGATGATGACAGATGGGTCGCGCAACATGCGCTCCCGATTTTCGCGAAAGAGCTGCAGACCCAGTATGCTGCGTCCTTCGTCACGGTGTTCCTTGGCGCCAATGACGCGACACTTGCAAAAGGTCCCGACGCCGTGCAGCACGTCCCCCTCGACGAGTACGTCGCGAACTTGAAGCAGATCCTGCACACCGTGACGCCACTCCTGGCGCCGAATGGCAAGATCCTGCTGATCACGCCTCCAGCTGTGATTGACTCGATGCGCGGAGGGGACCGCAACAATGCATCGGCGGGTCAGTACGCGCATGCGTGCGTGCAGCTCGCACAAGCGGAGAATGTGCATGTGCTCGACCTGCACACGTATTTCAACACGCAATACCCACAAGAAGCCGACCGCAAGACGTATTTCGCGGATGGTCTGCATTTTTCCTCCAAGGGCAACGAAGAGATCGCCAAGCTGATCGGGATCGCGATCAACGGCATCTTCGACAAAGAAGAACTCGACCGTTTCAACACGATGCAGCTCCCCGACTGGCACAAGTTTGTTCAGTAAGTGTTTCTGGTTAGCTTCGTGCGGTGTGATCGATTGCATGTTGGACATGGGTCATAAAGACAATAAAGTAGCAAGAAGGTATGGCACACTCTGTTCTGACTACCTACTGCTTCCGTCGCTGCGACTTGAACGCTCAATATCTTTTGAAGATGAGTTTCCAGGCTTTCATTCACTCGACCTCACGCTGCTACCACGATTCGTGAGGCAAAACCAAACGTTTCGAGATCGTCATGACCAAAGACTGCAGAAAGTGTTCATCATGAATCTATTTAATGTAGGAATGCATTGGTGCGCTGTGAGACGTTGACACGAGGAGAACAACCGACGATTCGGAGTCGCCTTTGTTTGTGTCGACAGAGGCACAATTAGCGTCGCTCATGCTGCTGACGCATGGACATGGTGCTTGTCAGTGGTCTGCACTGGGAGGTACGTCGCTGGTGGCACTGCACCGCCTTCTCGTTGCGCCAGCGCTTTGCTTATCCTTTGAGCGAGTAATTGCGACGGGTACTCGACCAAGCGATACGATGTCGTCGCCAGCAGAAAGATCAGTCCAAACTGAGAAAAGAGCTTGTCGTAGTAGTTGTGCTGATGGCGAATGACGTCGTTGTAGATCACGAAGCTGTGCAGCAGGTACACCGAGAAACTGATCTTCCCCCAGTAGCGAAGCACGTTCCACTCGAAGAGCGCTGCGATCGGCGACGGCAGCAGCATCTCGATCACAATGAGTATCGTGACCAGCACGCTGATAAATGGGAAGCCGATGGTCTTTGGAGCCGGGTTTTCGTGCACCCAATGGAAGAACAACCCTCGGAAGCACACACTGAGCAGCACGGCGAACGTGACGAACTCGACCACGCGGACAAGCAGGGTATGCCATCTGCGAAACTGGAACGCTGTCTGCTTGATGAACGCGTCGAGTTTCACGAAAACCACCGCAGCGATGGATCCTGAGAGGAACGTCGGGATATGCGGGCGAAGCGGGACGTGGCTCGTTCGGTACCCGTTCAGTCCCGCGTACACGATCCAAACGTACAGAGGGAGGAGCGGCACCCACCAAAAGCGACGCAAGCGAAGCACGACCAATACAAACACGGGGATCAAGAAGTAGTACGCGATTTCAAGCGGCAGCGTCCAGAACACGTGGTAGCGGTACGGAAAGTTGAACGTGAGCACTTTGAAGAGATCAAAGTGGTCCGGCTTGGAGACCAAGTAGTACCGGTGCTTGGACTCGAAAGGAAGCAGCCAGAGCACAATCGCGGTGAGCGCAAAGAGTGGGTACACGCGGAAGAACCGCTTGGAGAAATAGTCGGCCAGTGTGAACACCCATGTCCGGTAACTTGCCTGCTGCTCGAGCAATCGCGCGCTCTTCTTGAGGAAAAGCATCGTCAGCAGGAACGACGAGAGCACGAAGAAGATGTCGACTGCGCAAGCGCCGAGGTTGATGTCGCTCATGTACCCGGAGTGCTGCGTCACGACAAAGATCGCCGCGAGACCACGCACGCCATCGAGGAAGAGGATCTTCGCCGGACCACCACCACCAGTTTGTTTCGCCGTTGCTGCAGCAGGTGCTGGAGCCTTGACGCTCTCGCCACGCTGCTTCCGCTGCACTGGCTCGTCGTCCGAGACCTCTTGGACGCTCAGCACGACGCCGTGGTCGCCATGCGCACTGTCGTCGTGGACAGCATCACCGGCTTTCGCGCGTCGCACGATGACACTTGCGTCCTCTCCAGCCAGCAGCATACTGCTAGTACGCTGCATGTGTGTGTGTGTGGGGGGAGGGTTCGTCGATCGAGACTTTTGCTTCTTCTTCGCAACGCTGTCGAAAGACGCGGCGTCGAGTGCGTTAGTCGAAGCGATGAAAAGCGCAAGTGAGCATAGATGTCCTCAATTGGCGAGCCTGTGCTGGAAGAGAGGGAGAAAGGGAGAGAGAGAGATGAGCCAGGTTTACGTCCGTCGATCAGGGGAGCATACTGAAATCAAGAGAGAATCGACATTCCTTCGCACGACTAAAGAGCTCCATTATGATCACTCCACATGTTCACAAAGACAGATCGCCGAATGTGCAGAAACGATCCGTCTTTTTTGCAGTGCATATTTGTCAGCCAATAAGGAAGGATAAGAGAGGGAACAGAGCATTAGAGCAGAGCAGCACATCGTAGGATCCAACCTTTTTTCCTTCTGTTTTGCCTCGAACATTTGGAAGAGAAAATGAAGGCACTAAGTGCGTTCTTTGTTTGTGAGTGTATTTAATCAAAAGAACCAAACACACACACTCTTGATGCAGATACCAGCATTCCTGACCACCACTCCAATCTTCGAATGAGTTTAGTAGGAAAGGAGGGGACACGATTCCAGCAGCTCGTGCGGATCGATCCGAGTTGAATTCTCGGAGAGAACCTCCAGGCGCGCGCGTGAGCGATAATGCCGAGCGACGACACATCGACCATTCCCCAAGAGTACCGCTCTGCAGCACCACCGGCAGCTCCAGGATCGGATGTTGCTGCGCTCCCGCTCCAGGTCGCGAAGCGCGTGTTCGCCTACGCGGTGGACTCGCGCTGGGGGAGGCACACGTACACGACCGAGTTCTTGCCGCGTAAGTGCACCAGTGCGTATTTGAGTATGCCCGACCTCGCGCTTGTGTCGAAGGGGTGGAAGCTAATGCTCGCCGATCTCGCAGACGAATTCAATGCGCTGGTGTACCACATGCGGTTCACCACTGGCCACCACAGTGAGCTCGACACGCTGTATCGCGATCTGGAAGCATGTGGAGACAGAGTGCGGGATCTGAGGATCTGCATGGGGAGGTTCGGCTGGGACAACCAGTTCACGTTGGCGAAAGGACTGGTGTCGTTGGAAACCATCGACTCGCTCCGCATTGATTGGGATCGTATTTTTGCAGCATGCAGCAAGATCTTACGGCTCGATCTGGCATGCATGCCGCTGAACACCTTCCAGGTTGCGCAGATCCTAGGAGCTGCATCGGTGCACTGCCTCGAGCTGCAGGCGTTGGTGCTCCCGCACAGCCAAGTGCAGCGCAGTGAAGACGATATGCTCCAGTACAATATGGCGAACCTGTACCAAGCGCTGGAGAAATGGTTCACCCTCGGCGCGAACGGTGGGCTGCTCCAGCTTACCGTCCCCGAGCGCGTCCACCATGGAACGCCAGATTTACAGGAGCTTAATGACGGGTTCTTGGATGCCGTCACGAGGTTTTGCCCGAATATCCAGTTCCTCGATGGGTGGAAAGCTAGCTACTACGACGACAGCAACCTGTTTTGCGGCGAAATGTGGCTCTGCACGCTGCGTGCATGGGAAACCTTCTGTGCGTCGTGCACCCAGATTCGCGAGTTCAACTGGATCGTCGCCCCTTTCGACGAACGCTTTTTGAACACTTTTGCTTCGTACCCAAAGGCGCACCTGAAGAAAATGACGATGGTGTGTGGCAACGAAGTTTACGACGACAAGCTCGTGGGGATCTACTATCGAGAAGGCGGGTTTACACTTACTAGCAAAGCGGTCGCACAGGTGCTTCACGCCGTTCGAGCGCTCGAGGAGCTCCACTTGCTGTTTAACGGGACTTTCGGACTATCGAGGCGCTTCCAGCAATGTGTCAATGACGAGTTCCTGCGCACGTTAGCGGACCGATGTCCCGGTTTGAAGAAACTGATCATTTACGAGATGCAAAGCGTCCGGTTGCAAAAACCGATGAAGAGTGTCACCGACGATGGACTCCTTGCGATTTCGAGACTTCCTCTGCTACAACACATTGCGTTGAAGCAGACCCAGTGCTCTGTCAATGGGATCCTCGCGCTCGTGCAGAATGCGCCAGATCCGCGTCAGAAGCGACGAGTGATTATGAAAATTGGTTCCGCTACTCGACCGTCCGTGTGTTTCTTCGATGTTCTGCTCGAGTTTATGGACCTGCTATGTGCGCAACCCACAGAGAGTTTGCAGAATCGTCGATTCGAACTGAAGCTGCGCGTGAGCAGCAACGTGGCCAACTTGGCGGATGCCCAAGCCACGCGAGCCAAGTTGGTGGCGCGCGCGAACCAAGTGCTAGCCCAGCACCCAACGGTTGCGATTAGCTTCCAGAAGAAGTTTGCAGCTTTCGATGGGATTCCCAGTGATATCCGCAAGATCGACAATGTCGTGTTCCTCTCCCCACGGACGATGTCGATCTCTGAGGCGAGTGAGTTCGATACTGAATGGGCGAGCGTCTCTCACTAGTGCTGATCGTGGATCTCCTCCCATTTGTCTCGACAACACCAGCAGCATCAAAAACATGTCACAAAAGAAGAAAATGAATGAAACTCGCACCTAATTAAGTTATATCGCATTCCACAATGCGCACTTAATAAAGCTAACGATTCAGAAAAAAGAGCTCAACCATACTGTCGAAACCAAAATCTTGCTAGCAGGATTCTCTCATTTTATAGGCACACCATTTGTTTTTCGTTTTTCGTTGCTTGCAAAACGAAAAAAGCTGGGAATTTCGTTTTTTTCTTTCGAAAAGCACGAGATCATTGCAGCGCTTCTCTCTGTGTGTGTGTGTGCGCTCTGTGTGTGTGAGTCATCGAGAAGCGACGGACAGCGTGCGCTTCAGCTCTGCTGCTCCCCATATCTATAAGCGCCAGAGAGACAGGATGCGCGCGAGCATTCGCAGTCGATCCAGCGCGACGACGTACAAAAGCGCGCAGACGACGCGGTTCAACCTGCTCTTACTGGAAGACGGCGAATATTTCCTTGATGTGCGTGTTGTTGCTGGTGGTATTGCGTGATCTTGTGTGCTACTGCGCGACTGTGGGTCTGACGGGTGCGAATGTGCGTATGGGCGGTTGAACAGGATTTTAGCGTGTTTCGGTACCTGGAGCCTGCTGTGAATACGCACAGGTAGGCGCACAGAGGTAGTCGATACCGCGGTTATATCTTGAAATGCTACCCAGAAGCTCACCGCGGTGTTTGGTCTCCTTCTTTCTTGTTTAGAAGAGTGCAGGGCCGGTTGAAAGTATGCACGCGTGGGTTCTTTTTCGTACCGCAGGACATTGTTCTTCCCATACTTCGGTTCCCATTCCGTGCGATGACGATGGAGCCGTTCGCAGAGTGCTTTCTGGACCCGTCGGACAACATGGTCACCGATAGTTTCATCAACGCATCCGTAGAGAGCATGTACTTGACGTTCCAGACGAAAACGGTGGTCGAGATGAAAGAGCGCGGTATCGACCACCCGTACGTATACAAAGACACGAGCGACCCGAGCAGCAACACGCCGTCCAAGTACATTTTCACACTGCTGTACTCCAAGTTGGATGCCTTTCTGGCGAGCATTCACGTTATTTATGAAGTCGCAAAGCTGCCGCGGCGATCGATGAACAAAGTGGACGAAGAGAACCTATTGGCGACGGTGTTAGCTCCACGGTTGACCGAGAGTTTCGATACAAGTCTGCTCGTTGACTTTCGTGAGCGATTGCTACTCCCGAAAGCGGAGTGTGTGGATCGCATCGAACCGTTGCTGAAATATCCAGGGTGTCTCATGCTCACAAACCTACGGTGCGTGCTGCCACATCAATAGCGACTTCGTTAGCTGACGGCGATAGTCTGAGTGTGTGTGTGTAGGTTGTATTTCCAACCTGCCCAGTTGAACAATGTGCTGGACCCAGTGTTGAATTGGGAGTATCGGAACATCGAACACATTTTCAAGCGACGGTACCTCCTTCGGCAGACCGGGTTGGAGGTGTACCTGAAGAGCGGGGAGAGCTTTTTCTTTTCGTTCGCGTCACGGCAGGACCGCGATGATGTATATGCGACGATGGTGGATCAGCCCGATCTCCAGCACTGTCGACGGGAAGATCTCGAGTTGATGATGCACAAGTGGCAGAAGCGGGAGATCTCCAATTTTGAGTACTTGGTGTTTCTGAACAATGCAGCAGGGAGGACACGGAATGATCTGACCCAGTACCCCGTGTTCCCGTGGATACTGCGCGACTATACCAGCTCCAGCTTGGATCTATCCGATCCAAGCGTTTATCGAGATCTGTCCAAGCCGATTGGTGCGCTGAATGAGCAGCGATTGGAGCATTTCAAAATGCGGTACGACGTTATGCCGCGAGGGGAAGAAGCAGAAGGGATGCCGCCGCCATTCCTGTACGGAACCCATTACTCGACCCCTGGATACGTTTTGTATTTCCTGGTACGCATGGCGCCGCAGTGTATGCTATGCCTGCAGAATGGGAAGTTTGACTCAGCGGATCGACTTTTCCGAAGCATCGAACTGACGTGGCAAGGGTGCGTCTCCAACTACACCGATCTAAAAGAACTGATACCTGAGTTTTTCGACGAATCGATTCCTGCCGAAAGCTGGCTGCGAAACTCTCAGAATCTTGACCTCGGAACTACGCAGAACCTCCATCGCGTTGACGACGTAGAGCTTCCACCCTGGGCTTGCAATGACCCTCAAGAGTTCATCAGGAAACACCGTGAGGCTCTAGAGAGCGACTACGTATCGGAGCACTTGCACGAGTGGATCGATTTAATATTCGGCTTCAAGCAACAGGGAGACGAAGCGATTCAAGCCAACAATTGTGAGTGGACTTGTGTTGTTCGTCCTGTCTCTGCGTGTCTACGCGGACTCATGCGTCACTCCTTTATTCATGTGGTTGCTCTTTGCTTCTTTAGTGTTCTACTATTTATCATACGAGGGATCCATTGATCTGGAGACGGTTGTAGATCCGATGGAGAAATGCTCGCTAGAGTCTCAGATCCAAGAGTTTGGGCAAACCCCAAAGCTTCTCTTCTCCACGCCACATCCGTCGCGCAATGCGAATGAAAGCAAGATTGAGATTGCAACGCCCGATTTACTTCCCTCTCCACGAGTCCGCCACCAGCGAGTGCGAAGACTCACGTACCCACCTCCCGAAATGGTCAAACCTCGCGCTCGCGGAAGGAATACACTCGAAATGACTTCATTTGCGATCATCAACACTGACGACTCGGACGATGAGCTTGCTGTCGCCAAACCGAAGCCGCGACAATCATACCAGCACAATCTCAGTTTGCTGTGCTTCCAAGCGCCATGGGAGAGAGTCCCCAAAGCTATTGAGTATTCATCGCATTTATGGGGCAGCATCGGTTCTGGAAAGCAACCGAAGAAATGGAACTGGAAGTATAAGATGAAGGCAAAGTCGGCAGACATGCCTCCCGCGTGGAACTGGACAGAATCCCTCTCGCACACCTTGCACACGGGAGAGATCACGTCGGCCGTGCTGTCGAGAGATGATTCAACTCTCTTTACAACTTGCAAAGACAGCAGTCTGAAAGTTTCGTCGGTTGGTGATGGCTGTGTCCGGCGAGACCTGTCGTGTCCGCTTGCACTCTCCTGCTGCGATCTCTCTCCAAACGAGCGGATCGTCTTGATTGGCTGTTGGGACAATCGCGTGTACATGCATTCGGCGCGAACCGGTCAGGAGATGGACAAAGTGTTTGCTCATTCGGACGGAATCTCGGCAATCTGCATCGTTGGCAATCGCTTTTTGACAAGCTCATGGGACTCTACCGTCAAATTGTGGCGATACACGCCAACGTTTATCGTTGCCTCTCCGGTGCGCACCTTTACGGAGTGTGAAGACTCGGTGCTGTGTTTAGCCACGAGTCCGAATGGCGCTTTTGGCGCCGCGGGTACACGCAACGGTCACATTTATTTATTCGACTTGAATCGACCAGGCTTCCATAGCGAAGTCTTTGTGAGTCCAACGCGTCGTGGCGATGTGTCATCGGTGTCCTTTGCAGCTGACAGCAACTCGTACGTTTGCATCACGATGGAGAATGAGCTGCTGCAGTTCAACCTCCAGGGAGAGCAGCTTTTCAGCATGGACGTCCATGCGCCTGGCCAAGTGCGGTACGACTTCCCCTGATCTTCTATGGCTTCCGTGTGTGCAAACTTTACGTTGGCTCACGGGTTCGCAAACTGATCTGTGCATGCACTCTGTTGGCTTACATTGTAGGTGCTTTGAAAGTGATGGAGAGTATGCTGTGGGTGGGACAACGAACGGCCGGATCCTGTTTTGGAAATTGCACGAGGAAGTGGGCAATGAGTTCGTGTACGAGATCCCAAAAGCCCACGACGCGATCATCTCTGCGCTCGCCGTGAGCGCCAACGGCTCCACGTTGGTCTCGGGGGCGATCGATGGCTCGGTGCGGATCTGGCACCTGACCCCAAGCAACAAAGCCAGCACTTTTGAGCTCGCGAGCAAATCCGAAGCATCGCGGAAAGCATCGGCAGCGAACTCGCTCACGGAGGCAAGTGGCAGCAGCTCCAGCGCGAGCAAGAAGCGTCAGCAGCAACGGCAGAGCTCGATTTCCGCAGCAAACGCGTATCGAGAGTCGAGTATTTATCGACCGCTGTACCAAGTGTATGGGTCGTTCGCAATGGAGGAATCGCAGTATTTCCTCGAAATGTGACAGAAATAGCCTACCACAATAGCCTACGGGTCAATGGACGCGTATCCGATAGACATCCAGTCGTGTTCCTAACCAATCGGAGAGATCCCGTTCTGATTGGCTCTAAATGCGTTGATGCGTGGTTTTAAGCCAATGGTAGGGCTGTCGATGTGGATTTGCGAGCTGCTCGCCAATGGCCGACCGCGATGCAACCCGAAATGAACTGCAGTGCGGAAAGCAGGCTAAGAAGGAAGCACCTCTTCCCCCCACTGTCCCCCCTCCGCTCCGTTCGTGCACCCACTCCGCGGTCCGCCTGGTAAAGAAGAAGAGCGAGCGAGCAAGCAAAGCATGGAAGAGTCCCTGTACGACGAGTTTGGTAACTACATCGGTCCCGAGTTGCGCAGCAGCGACGAAGAAGAGTCGGGATCCGAGTCGGATTCCGAACCGGAACGCAGCGACAACGACGGCGCGGAGAGCGACGAAGACGACGATGAGGTTCGTGTGCTGCTCGCTGCGCATCGCAGCGTGTAGTGTGCTGGCGGCTAACGATGTTGTGCTGTTTTTGTTGATGGCGTGGCGCTGTTGATCTCATTTGAATCCATGCAGAAGCGACGACCGTATGGCTATGATCGCGACGATCTAGGTGCGTGTTATGAGGCAAACCCCTTCGTATATGATACGTGGGATATTGCCGCATTTGCTGGTGCTTTTTTGCTTGTTTCTGATGCTTTTTGTTCATGTTGGTAGAAACCTCTCGACACATCGATTCGATGGTGCTTCACAACTCGGAGATGGAAGACGACAATGCGATTGTGTTGCACGAAGACAAGAAGTACTACCCAGACGCCCACGAAGTGTACGGCGACGCGGAGACGTTGGTGATGGAAGAAGATGCGCAGACCATTGAAACGCCGATTATCGAACCGGTGAAAATCAAATCGTTTTCCGTATTGGAAAAGGAGATCCCTAAGACCACGGTAAGTATTCTGTGTGTGCTGTATAACTCGAGAGCCCGCGCAATGCAGTACAGAGATATCCATCCGCTCACTTCGCATGATCGGATGTGTTTGTGTTTCCCCTTCAGTATTCGACTGAGTTCATGACGTCGCTGATGGACCATCCGCAACTGATCCGACACGTCGCGATTATCGGTGATTTGCACCATGGTAAAACTCTGTTCACCGATCTCTTGGTGCAGCAAACGCACCTAGACAAATGGGATCCAGCGAAAGAACGACGATACACCGACACGCGCAAGGACGAGCAGGAGCGCAAAGTGAGCATCAAGAGCACCCCAGTGTCGCTCGTGCTGCCGTCGTCGCGCGGCAAGCACTACCTCGTGAACCTGATCGACTGTCCCGGCCACGTGAACTTCTCGGATGAATCGTCCGCGGCACTGCAGATCTCTGATGGTGCAGTCTTGGTCGTGGATGCTATCGAGGGTGTCATGATGAACGTACGTCCCGCCTTCTGTGTTGTCGCTTTGTCCCTCATTGCTCATTTTATGCCTGCACGTACAACAGACCGAGAGACTCATCAAAGCAGCGCTCAAAGCTCGTGTGCCGCTCTTGCTGGCGGTTAACAAAGTCGACCGATTGATCATTGAGCTCAAGCTGCCTCCCGTCGATGCGTATTTCAAGCTGCTTCACACCATCGAGGAAGTTAATGCGATCATTGAAGCGAATACGCCGTCCGGATACGAACAACCGCGCTTATCGCCTGAGCTGGGCAACGTCTGCTTTTCTTCGGGTCAGCACGGCTGGAGCTTTACGTTGGAGTCGTTTGCGCAACTGTATGCAGAGACCCACCCAGGAATTTCAGCCGCAGATCTCGCTCCGCGATTATGGGGAGACAAATACTACAGTCCACAGACGAGGACATTCAAGAAAAAGATTGTGAGTTCCCCTGCACGACGTCCCTGTTTTCCGGGATGCCCTGTTTTTGACTCACTCTGTCGTGTCTGGTGGATTTGCTGCAGCCATACGAAAACGCTCCAAGATCTTTCGTCCTCTTCATTTTGGAACCACTCTACAAACTCTACTCGAAAGTGCTTGGCGAAGACCCACATCAGCTTGCACAGACGCTGCGCTCAATGGGTCTCCGACTTCGCAAAGAAGAGCTGAATTTAAATCCTCGTCCGCTCCTGAAGCTCGTGCTTGCGCAATTCGTTGGGAATGCTACGACCGGGTTTGTGGATATGGTGGTGCGCCATGTGCCTTCGCCGTTGGAAACGGCAAAAGCAAAGGTCGAGGGGTTGTACTCTGGAAGCCAAGCAAGCGAACTTTCGGTTGTGAAAGGGATGCTATCCTGCGACCCAAAGGCTCCACTCATGATCAATATCGTGAAATTGTACTCATCGCCCGACGGAACTACATTTAGTGCGTTTGGACGTGTGTATTCAGGCGAAGTGCGTCCGAACCAGCAAGTTAAAGTGTTGGGGGATGCGTATAGCGCTGAAGATGATGAAGATATGAGCGGGAGAACTGTCGAAGGCACTTGCATTTCGCAGGGGAGGTACAAAATCGAAGTAAACCGCGTCCCTGCTGGTAACTGGGTGCTGCTGGAAGGCATCGATGCTCCGATTACAAAGAGTGCAACACTTACTGACGCTGACGAAGATTTGTTGCAAGACGATGAAATCGGCATCTTCCAACCAATCCAGAAATCTTTTGGCACCACTGCGACAATGAAGTTGGCCGTCGAGCCACTCAACCCTGCAGAGTTGCCAAAGATGCTCGAAGGATTGAGAAAGATCAGCAAGAGTTATCCTCTGGTTCGAACGAAGGTCGAAGAAAGCGGTGAGCACGTCATTTTGTGCACGGGTGAATTGGCAAGCGACTGCATTTTGCACGATCTTCGCCGAATGTACTCGGAGATTGAAATCAAGGTCGCGGATCCAGTGGTGGCTTTCTGTGAAACCGTGGCAGAAACCTCATCCGTGCAGTACGTGCTTGGTTGGTGCTTGTGCGCGGCTTCCTGGAGTGTTGGTTGCCTAATTCTTGCATGCTTGTAGGTGTTTTGCGGAAACTCCAAATCGCAAGAACAAGTTGACCATGATCTCTGAACCACTCGACAATGGACTCGCGCAAGATATCGAGTCTGGAACTATTCATCTTGATGTAAGTACATCCATTCACTCACTCATTCTTTCTCTGGATATATCTTGGTGGGATTGCATGGTGATGATTCCCTCCTGTGTTCACCTTTGTCGAAATAGATGGACAGGAAGGATATCGCCGGTTTCTTCCAGTCGAAGTACAACTGGGATGTCCTAGCTGCGCGCTCTGTGTGGGCATTCGGTCCGGAAAGCAACGGTCCAAACGTGTTGCTCGATGACACGTTGTCGACCGAGGTTAGCAAGAAGTCTCTCGGTCAGATCAAAGACAGCATCGTGCAAGGTTTCCAGTGGAGTTGCCGCGAAGGTCCACTGTGTGACGAGCCGATCCGGAACACGAAGTTCAAGATCTTGGATGCGACGATTGCTTCCGAGCCGATCCACCGAGGTGGTGGGCAAGTCATCCCGACCTCTCGCCGAGTCGCGTATTCCGCTTTCCTCACTGCGACGCCGCGCATTTTGGAGCCGATTTACTCGATTGAGATCCAGTGTCCTGCTGACACCGTGTCTTCCCTGTACCAAGTATTGAGTCGACGTCGTGGCCACATCACGCACGACGCCCCCAAAGCAGGCTCCCCTCTGTACACGGTTCGTGGTTTCGTTCCCGTGATCGAATCCTTTGGTCTCGAGACCGATCTGCGTGTGTTCACCCAGGGGCAAGCGTTTATCACGCAAGTGTTTGACCACTGGGCTGTCGTTCCTGGCGACCCACTGGACACCAGCATCGTGCTCCGTCCATTAGAGCCTGCGCCTGTGAACGACCTCGCGCGTGAATTTATGATCAAGACTCGTCGTCGCAAGGGTCTCAGCGAAGACGTGAACGTGAGCAAGTACTTCGATGAGCCAATGCTCCGCGAACTGGCGAAGCACGACATCGAATTGCAGCACCTGGTGTAGCGGTTCCGACCGAGACAAGCAAGTGGGAAACCCCAAAGCGCAGCCAGCATCAATCGAGCGCAGACGGAGCTGAACGCGGAAGAAAAGTAAAAAGAGATAAACGCTTGCAAGAGGCAGATATTTGTTTTCTCCATTTGTAGCTTTCGATGCGTCTTTTTGCATGTCACTAAACCGAATCCTCCTGTTCATATTTGGAGAAAAAATGAGGAAAAAATGGGAACCAGAAACGCAATGCCCGATTGCATCTTCGCGATTGCTGTCGCTGACAACGACAAAGGAATTGGTGCGCCAGCTTGCTCTGCTGCACGCGACCATGAAGCCGCTGTGTGCGTCGTCGATATCCCAGCGCTTACAATGCGCTGCTATTTGTTACCCGCGCCACCACCCGTGAATGACCAGACGACAGCAACCATCAGCACAACTGACGGTGCAAGCAGTGCAGTGTGGCATGGAGACGCGTCTGAGACCAAAGACAAGAGTGTAGTGCTCACGCAGTTGGAGAATCTGCTGCAGCAGGTCAATTGGTGGAAGGGAGGCGCAGCACATCACACAGCTGAAGAAATGAATGCGGTTTGCATCTGGGATCAGTCCAGGGTGGACAGCGACTTGCGATCCGATATCACCGACATCGTCGAACGTGCTGCGCATGCTAGACCAATGATCCAAACCGTTGACGCTGGCAGTGACGAGAGCGTATCGGTCGCACCGCTAGCGAAAGAATTGGAAGAAGAAATGGAGGCACGCGTTGGGCAGATGCTGGTGCGACCGAAACTTTTGCAGTCGTGGAAATTGGAGTATGCAAAGCAGTATCGATGGTTTCTCCTGGCCGCTCACGAAGTGTTGACAAGGTGGCAGCTTTACGACGAAACCAAATTTGAAGGCGCCTTTACGTTTGAGTTGCATACAGAAGTCGTCGACAAGTGCTTGCGGTATGGATGCGGTCGCTCAATGTGCACTTTGCAATGCTATCATGGAAAACGTCGATCTCATCGTATGCACTCGACAGGTTCAATCCCGCAGCTAGAGAAGCGTTCGCGTCTTCCAGTCCGCGTAGCCCGTCGATCGTCAGCATGTTAAGTCCGTTCTGCCGCACCAAACTAGGGAAGAAGCGTCTGCGACAGGTGATGACATCTGTCCCCTTTCACCCTGTGTTGATGGCCATGGTGAGTTCTGACATGCATTTCGAAGTGGGTAGAACGTCCCTGCGTCGATGCAGGCGTTATCAAGCAGCGTCACACCATAGTGTCTGCATTACTGTCGATTTCTTCATCACGAAATGCGACCAGCTGGGTGTATCCATGCGTCTCGAGTATGCTCAGCCACTTTCTGTCAGTTGAGGGAGATTTGCAGATGTTTTTGGGATTCGAAGGGGTGCGAAGCAACAAGATATCCAGCAAGCCATCTCTTCTGGTAAGATATGTCATGTGGAAACTGCTCAAGCGACCTTCTCTGTTCGTTTGTGCCGCTTATTCGTCGACGTCCTTATCGATAAACAGGACTTTGAGCACCTTCTAAACTGGCTGAGCGAACTTTCAGCGATATCGAGCCAACAGCGAGCGAATGGGTGCACCGAGGAAGAAAAGTTGGTCTCCGATTGGATTGTGTCCCCAGTCAAGCAGCTCTGTGGCGAGCGTTTATCCCCGTTCTGCCAGCAGATTAGCGAGATTGTTCGTCCAGCAACCCCACCTCTGGAGTTGAAAGCCGGACGCACGGAACGCATACACGTATCTGCACTGCTGTGGGAACTGAGTGAAAAGATCCGGCAGTGCGAGATCGACATCGAGCGCGTCAGACACCGAGTACGTGATCCACATTGCGCATTTCTCTCTCTCCCTTGAATCCCAACTCCATTCTTTTCAAATGCATCCTTTGTCTCGCAGGTATCTTCACTTCTTCACCTTCCGCCTGCACGCATAAAGACTGTCTTTGAGGACGACACCCAGGCGAGTCTACGAGGAATGCGAGTCCTGCTGCGAGTGTCACGGCAAGACAGTCATCGCGTACAGCAACAGAGTGGCTCAACATTGTCGGTGCTTCGAACGTCAAAAGCATCGGGGGTATTATTCTCGACAGCTGCGCTGGACGCTCTGAGTGCAACCTGGAAAGCGTTGAAGCAAAGCCACAGAGAGTCGGAGCAAGCTCTAGTGCTGCAATTGTCCGGCACTTTGGAGTCGAGATACGCTCGCTTTCTCAAGCAGATTGTGGATGCTATCGTGGAAGTAGACTTGCTCATGTGCTTTATGCGTGTATCCCGAGAACGAAATTTCGTTCGCCCACGCAGCATCAGCCCGGGAAACGATGAGTGGAGTCTGCAAATCGTCAATGCCTTTGACCCGTTTTCGGCAAATGGTGTGCGGAAATATGGATACGAGCAGAAGCGTCTTCCTTGTGAAGTGAAACTTTCCTCCACCTTCGGAACGTCATTCCTGCTGCTTGCCACCGAGGATGCGGAAGCGAACGATGCAGTTCTTTATGCCATTGGTGTTATCGCAACGCTGCACCAGATTGGCTGCTTTGTTCCATGTGAGCTGGCCGAGCTGCCCGTTTTTGATTCCATATACTTGCGCACGGGAGCGTACGATCAGCAACTATTCGGACACTCAACGTTCATGACGGAGATGGTGGAAATGCGACGGATCTTCTCGTACATGACACCAACGTCGCTGGTTCTGGTCGACGATCTCTGCCGAGGCACAGCAAATGGTAAGCGCAGCGCCTATTGATCTTCTTGCTCTGTGGATGTCTCACACACTGTACGACCATCTTGTGTGTGATTGTTGACCTCGCCGACAGCGGAGGGGCTTGCTCTGGCATCGTCGATGTGTATGCATCTGATGGACTCCAAGGTGGTGACGTGTTTTACTTCCGTGTGGAAGGAGCTGGTCGACAGGCTACTCCTGCATACAGCGACAGCAGTTCCAGTCTACCATGACGCACTGAAGCGACCGCTGAGTTCAGACAGCAGCGACCAAACCAGGTATTTCGGCTGGATATGCTACTTTCCACACCGTATCACGCCTCGGTTCTCACTGCTCCTGACTGTTTATGCAGCCAATTCATCGAAGACATGCATGGCTGCGAGTTTCCTGACGAGTTGGTACAGCTGGTGCAGGCAGAGTTGCAGCCACACTGAGCAAGATCCACTGGCGATACGAAGGAAAGGTCACGAAGCGAGTTTGTGAAGCGGCATGGAGCATCGAAAAGCACAACACAGAGTCGGGATCGTTTGAGGTTTATTTACGAATCGGAGTTAGTCTGTTGACACCCATGGTGCGAAGCCAAGATTATTTCTTGCTTCTCGAGAATGGGACAACCGATTGGTTCGAGGTCACATAGCCGTGCTTTGTCTCTCTCGCCTCGCGAGTGCGTTTCAGCTCGTGCTCCTTCGTCCGCTTGGACTCGGTACTCAGCGACGCTGTTGCCGAGGCTGGGAGACCACTGCCAAAGTCGAGCGACGTCGGGGTGTACTTCTTATTGCGCTCTTCTGCGGTCGGGATGTGGGGCTTCCCATGCTCAAAGATGAGATCGTAAGGAAGACCGAGGCGTATCATCGCTCTCTCGGTGAGGTTTTCTTTTGGAGCATGGACACATTTATCGGGCATGTCCTTCGGATTAGTGAAGCTCGCAGAAGCCTCGGTGTGCTTGTTGATCGGATGCGACTTGCTCGCTCGTGCCAGGTCCGTGCCAATGCGGTCTTCAACATAGTTCCCGACTTTCACGCCCGTGGAAAACGAGTTCTTGTGGCCGCATATGCCGTACCCAGTGTTCATCTCTGCTGACTTGAGCGGAATGAAACAGGTCTGCAGCAAGTCGAGGAGGTCTCTGCCACCGAGTCGGTGATCAACCAGAGACGTCGGAGGTTGGCGGCAACATGGAGCCCCAAATAGGTAGGTAAAAATACATTTGCTTCCTTATGACTTTGGCTGTGTTCTTGTACAAAGAGACAAGTAAATGTGAAGGACTGCTCCTGCCAATAGAAGCTGTCAAGCAGGGACACGGTAGAGATAGATCGAAGACTCGCCGTGGTCCGTCATAAACGGAACCGTGGTGTCGATCCGTTCAGGCGTCCACTCCTCGATCTGGAACACATGCGTGATCACACGCACCCCCGGTCTCAATTTGCGCTGCAGCATGGTCGCAATGTCGCGATGGGGAAGGAAGAACAGAATCACAACGTCGACGTGCTCCATGCGAATATTCATCCAATCGTCATGCACAATCACCACTTGGGCACTCAGCTGCTCTTCAGCCACTTTCCGCCTCGAAAGTGCAACCAGCGCAGCGTCGATTTCGACGCCAATCGCTTGCTTCAGCGTCGAGACCATGGTCACCGCAGAAATCACGACGCGTCCATCGCCGCTTCCGATATCGAGCAACGTCTCCCCCGGTTGCAGCGCAGCGAGCTCCAGCATCTTCTCGACAGCCTCCATTTTCGCCGGGACGAATGGCGACCACGCTAGCATGCCACGACATATACATACACAATCACTACAATGCGAACAGTCCGAGAATGGCTCAAGGGACTTGCGCCGAAACACTCGCTTCACTTACGCAGTCCTTTGCGCACACGATCGACGTGCATCTCGCGGCATCGCTTGCCTCGGAAAATCGCCTGGAAGCGCGTAATCGCCTCCGCTCTCGTGCTGCTCATGGTTCCTTGTCGCTCTTCTCGATCGCGTGCTTTGCGTGTGTCTTTCGTTTCTTTCGTGCATAAAGGGAAGAGTGTGCGATCTGCGCGACTGCAATATGACCGTTCACGTCGCACATGAAAGGGCACAAGCTCACCAATTGAAAACCGGACTCGGACGAAAAAACGCTTTCCAGCCAATCGGAGATCCGGGTTCGATGAGCGACGATGTGATCATCTTCGTCTCCAGATTCAATGCGAAAGCACGCACTGTTTCCTGGAAACGAAGAGGGCACACAACGAGGTGTTCGGGTATCACGAGGAAGAACGCTTGAAGTTGCTCGGTTCGGGCTGTGCTGCGAGTTCAACATGACGACACTCGGATCCTTCTCTTGGAGCAGATTGGTGTCATCATGTTCACGTCAGGACTTGCATTTTGAAGCGAAATACAGCACCGGGATTGCGGACAGTGCGCTCAGCTGGTTTGCATGGACAGAGATGGCCAGAGAGAGCGGAAAGGAATTTCTCGTCGCAATGAACTGCAATGAGCTGAAACCATTCCTGGACTTCTCGGTCGACGTCGACGAGGTCCGAGCGGGTGACGCGCATGACGTCGTTGCTTGGCAGACCACAGTGGACGGAGTGTATCTATTCTTGTCGCAACGATTCAGCAGCACCCTGACGCAACAACTGTCCTGCACGAATTGCCAGAGCGTTTCGCCGAGTGGTGCTCAATGAGGGGGAGAGAATCATCTTTAGAATTCATTCTTCGTCAAGCACAGCGAGTGGAGTGATGCGCTGCTGCACGGCGAACGATTGGCTGGAAGTCACCGTTCTGCACCTTTTCGCGCGCATCGAGCTGTGTCGCAAAAGCGCTTGCGTTTCCCTCGTTTAACAATAGCGTCAGCATGATTCCGACGCAGCCAGCTGGCATGCTCTGGACTCCCACCAAGAATGGAACTCCTCCCCACCGCATCGAATCTCCGTACGGATGTTTCGACACACGAAGGATTTTGCGAAGCCATACCAGATCGAGCGTGTCCGTACCATTTGCGATCTTGCCGACAAGAAGCGACACCAACTACAAATAGGTACAAACACGCAAAAAGATCAGAACGCATCTTTTTCTATTTGTTTTTACCTGGTTATCGCATACGCTGTGTCCAAGCTCCACCGCCATCTTCATCTGATCCGGGTCTTGAGAAAAGATCGATCACAAGACTCTCTCTCTCTCTGCTAAGAATGTACGTTCCTAGCTCTCCCATTGCACTTCAACTGCGCTGCGTCCAGTGGTAGCCATTCCCTCATCCCACTCACGTTTCTCTCTCACTTCCCAATCATGATCCCAACTCTTGCGACGCCCGCTACTGCTGCAGCGCCTGTAGTTGTGCTGCAACAGATGGAAGAAGCGCTCGCCAAGCAAGACCATGTATCGTTCACGCAGTTGATCAAGCACTTTGGCGTCGACATTGTGTCAGCGGTAGCAGCATCACTCGGAGTCTCTCCGTTTATTACAATCGTCGACCGCGCCATCGCTGAAAATGCGAGCGGGAAACGCACGCTTACCAATGGCGTCAAGGAGCTCTCGAAGTCATTTATGGAGAAACCATTCCAGTTTTGCAGATCCAAAGAGTTCATGTGGATCTTTGGACTCTACTCTGCCACGTACATCACTGCGAACACCGTCGAATCGTTCTACGAGTGGAAGGAAGCGGACAGCCAAATGCCCAAGCTTCTGGCTACGACAACCGTGAACATGTCGTGTGTCATCGCCAAGGATCGCGCCTTTGCGCAGATGTTTGGTGTGATCAAGCACCACTCGTTCCCCGTGACGTCCGTGGGGTTATTCGCGATCCGGGACTCCCTCACCGTCGTGTCCTGCTTCCACGCGCCAAAGGTTATCATGGAGCACCTCAAAGAACAAGGCATGAACGAAAAGCTTTCGACTGCGATTGCGCAAATCGGCGCTCCTGTCGCCGTGCAATTTGCATCCACACCTCTGCACTTGCTTGGGCTCGACTTGTACAACCACCCTGTCGCGGATCGTGCCGCGCGATTGCAATTCATCCAGAGAGAGTATTTCCGATCGTCTCTCGCGCGCATCGCACGAATCGGACCAGCATTCGGGATCGGCGGCATCGGCAACACTTCGTGCAGAAACAAGCTGCGCGAGATGGCCGAATAATCTCCCTCAGATAACCGACCAGCGCGACCAGGAGATCCCTCGACTTGCAGATGTGTCGCTCTTCGTAATCGCCACCACTCTCCTGAATACTAATATAACTCCATCCTTGCATCCCAAGCCGACCGATCACTTGCACCAAACATGCGTTTTCCTCTATTTTGCTTCAGCAAATGTTAATCACCACTATTTGACAGGACATCTTTCGTTCGCTTTGACCCGAATCCCACATAAAAAGATACGTTTCTATACCTATCGAGCTCAATCTTCATCGTCCGAGTCATCTTCATCCTCGCCATCGTCAATCACAGGCATCTCGCTGAACTCCTTGTACTCACCGCCGAGGGTTTGCATCAACTCACGCCACAGATCTTTTTGGGGGTTGACTGCAAGGGCCACTGGCGCCTTCACCGCCACCCACGTCCCGCGCTTCAGCTCGTTCTCTAATTGACCCGCGGTCCATGTGGAGATCCCACTGAGGAACATGATATCCGACTGCTTCGCAAGGTTTTCTTCGACTGCCTTCGCTGCAGATTCTAGATCGACACCGACAAACAGGTTCGCATCATCAGGGTCATGGAAGTTCGAAGTGACAACCCGCTGGCCGCCGAATTCGGGTTTCGAGTGAAGAACCTCGGCAAAATCAGTGCGCACCGGTCCCCCCGTGCGCACTTTGCTCGACCCAAATGCACGCATGATCGAAGTGTGCACCTTGAACGCCTTGATCAATGGGCTTGTCGTCGGTTGGTTCACGATGAACCCTTTCGCGCCACTGTGCGAATGCTCTGTCAGTACAATCACCGATCGGTTGAACACGCCACTCAGCAGCGGATGCGACAACAGAAAGATCCCCGTTGCCAGGTCTCTATGGGATCAGGGAGAACCACATACAGCAAACATACGTTCATGAGAATCGGCGCCTGTGAGAGAGAGAGAGAGAGGTGTGGAACTGCACTTACTCTGCAAGTTGAACGTTCCCGATCGACGCGCTCTGTTCTCCAGCTGCTGCTGCTGCTTGCGAGCCCGCGGCGGTCGCTTTCTTGCTTGTCTTGCTACCGATCACGCCGAGCTCCTTCGCCTCGGCCAATGTGTCGTTCAACGCCTTTAGCGCTACAAACGCCGTGTCGACATGCACGCGGTCTGCTGCTCCAGACCCAGCAGCACGGTACTTCTCTCGAATGAGCTCCACGAGCGCCTTCTTCTCGACCGACGGCACGTAAAACGACTTGTTCCCCAGATACTCCAACAGGAACCGGTTGTACCTCTCGATGTGCGGCAGCCGCGTGTTGCTGTCGTGGATGACTGGTCGCTGCAGCATGTTCGACGACAGCAGCGCGCGCAACGACGCGTGGCGATCGAACTGCTTCGCCACGTGCACGAGATCCCGATACAAGATCTTCGAGAGACTCATCCTTTCGTGCGTCCGGACTTCAGCGAGGGAGAATCAGTCGATGCAGAGAAACAAAGAGCGGTCAAGAGAGCAGCGCCGACGAACTTCTTCCGTTCGTTCTTGATTTCGTTTTTCTGATGAAAGCATCAGCAGCAAGGAATCGATGACATGTTGGTTGTGTGTGGCCCACATCGCATAGGTGGCCTTGTACATGTCGCGATCAAAGTACGATAGAGATGGCCGTATAGATCGAGCGTGAAAGGTAGCATTGATGTGGAAATTGAATTCTGAGATGTGATGATGGATTGTGGGGATGAAGAGCGATCTGAGATGGCGGAACGGGGAGACGACGATCTCGAATCGACGGACAACGGATTTATGGGTTCGTGTGCTGCTCTAGCATGCTGCAGTGTGCGGATTTCGGTGGCTTCTGGGTTCTCCCACATATCGAAGATGGAGGATCCGATATCGTTGGTGCACCGATTTGTCTTGCATCATGGGTTGATATATCACCCAAATATCAACGATGCGACCGCGTCAACAAAGTGCATCGTATCTCTGATTTATGGGTTGGTGACCTCCGCAGCCTCAACTAGACCGACACGAAAGGACTGGTGGGAGGCACCACACGGCAAAGCAGTTGACCAAACACCCCTTCTCACCACCGCTCATTCTGCGACGACCGGCAGTGACAACCATCTTGTCCACATGTCTTATGCGATGCGTCCTGCATCTTGCGTGGCAAAAGGACTCGAAGATGCTGGTTTCTGCGCACAGAAAGCGACATTTTATCACCAGACCCCTTCGTCTCGGTTCCCGTCCATCAAATCCACCCCATCGCAGCCATCACAGTCACGCTTCGCAGACAAGAAAAACGAGATGCGAGCGTTCGCTTGATTCGCAAAGACGTGTGTGTGCGTGTTCTGTTTTGTCAAACGCGAGGTCGATACTCGGAGTCAAACGGAACCAAGTTGAAGTTCCAATGGTTTCTTCGATTTTCTGCGTTCAGAGAGAGAGATCCCAACTGTGGCTTCGCTGGACTGACTTCTGCAGACCGTTTACAGCGGAAACGAAAAAAACCTCGCATTGCTCATTGCGTCCCTTTTTGTCACAACGACTCCTCCACCGCAACCATCAAAAAGACAAAAGAAGCCGACCGAATGTGCGCGAGGTTTTTCACCCATTCTGCAGTGCAAAACTACCTCGACCCACACCCTGTCTCTCCGCACAGATGGCTCGTCCATGCAGCATCTTACGCGCTCGCATCCACTTTCAGCCAATCAAGTCGCGCCGATTGTGTCAAATGTAGATTGTTGTTGCTGTTGAGGTTTTTGAAAGAGCTGGAAGAGAGTGCGAGGAAAAAAGAACAGCGCACACTCTCAGACTCAGCGGAAAAGGGAGGAGGATCCTGTGGAACCGCATCCCCCGCGATCATGATGCCACAAAGGGTATTGCGTATGGCGGGATCGGGGAGCAGCGTTCTCGATGGAAACGAATGCTTTTCGCAGCGCATGGCATTGTCGATATTACGTTTCGCAGTGCTCCGTTTCGCAAGCGATGAGTGATTGCTCTCCCAAGAGTGCGTAATATTGAGAGACTGGGAGAGTGGCACATTCCTCGCCAGCATTCCCACCCACTTCTGGCGCGCATGTTCAGATAATGAATCCGACACATTGTTCCAATTGCGTGATCCGAAGCACAAGTCTCTTGGCGACGTCTCGCGTGTTCGCCAGTTAACGACAGAATGATGATGATGATGGCGCCCCAGGGTCGTCGAAGCAGCACCAGCACGAGCCCCAGCACGAGCAGCAGCAGCGTGGACGTCGTGCGCACGGCCGAGGACGTGAGTCACGCGCGCGTGACGTCCATGGACCACATCGCGCTGCAGTTCTACTGGCAGGGCTACGACGCTTACGTGCACTGCAAGCAGTCGGAGAGCGTGGCGCCGTGCTTTTTCAACACAAACTGCGTGGGACCGGCGAACGACGGCGAGTTTGTGCACATCGTCCCGGTGCAGGAAGTCCGCGAGCGCTCGATATTCGATGAAATGCGCGTGCAGTTGGTGTCGGTGAGCACGGGCAAGTACCTGCGCGCCACGCGCGTGTCGAAATTCCTCAAGTGGTCGTCGTCGCGGGACGAGCAAACGGTGTTCCAGATCCAGATCCTGGACCGCAAGCCGCTCACGCAAGGGTCCAAGTTTACGTTGGCGAGTTGCTTTTGGCCAGGGTTCTACGTTGGCTTCACACAGGCGTTCCCATTGGGCGGGAACCGCGTATTGGCCAAGGCGGTCGGTTTTCTGACGCTGGAGAAGAAGAAGCACCAGGCGCCGTTGCTGTTCCCGATCCGCTTTCGCGCCGTGCTCCGTGAGTTCCGCAACCTGCGTCCTGCGTCGTCGCCGTCGCGCCAAAGTCAGGTGCCGACGCCATTTGTGACGGCGAACGACATGGTGTTCATCGACGAAGAGCACGAGTCCCGAGTCGCGGACGTCCCGCTAGCGACGGTTGTGTCGTCGCATGACATTGGTGGGTTTGCGCGTCCCGAAGACGAAGATGTGATGGGCGATGCGTGTCCCTACTGCAGCGTGCTGTTTCGCCAGCGCGCCGCCCTGCTGGCGCACATTCACGACCACCATGGCGACTGGCTGCATCGGCCGTCTGTGGAAGGGACGTTCTGTGTGCATTGCGGCCAGCGACAGGTCAATGGTGTCTGCGCGCGGTGTCCGCCATAAAAGCGATGGAAGCTCGACCGATGTCCGAACGAGATTTTGAGAGACGATGCGAATGGCGAGGATGGACACGCAGAGCTTGTATATTTAAGCAGTACAGTAATATTAATGCACCCACCGCAGTTCTAGAGAGATGGTGCTCCATTTTATCGATCGTGAAGGGAGTGTGTCGCGTTGGTGCATTCGCAGCGCTGGGATGATCACGCAGTTGTCGACACGAAAGTTCGCATTCCCTTTCGAATAAAAGTGGGCAGCATCGCTGTCAGTCACTCCCAAATAGTGACGCGGTAGTGAAACGAGTACAAAGCACCAATTTCATAGTGAAACCAGATATAGGTTCTATAGAGGTTTTATTTGATGAGGTCGATACGAAAACCGTGGGGAAAATGGCTGATATAAAGTCCGGTGTACCGGGCAGCTGCGGCTAGTTTCGAGCTGAGTTTCACAGACGGATGATGTTTACGGAGTCGGAGCACTTTTGATAGTGCATCGTTGACCTCTCTTAAACAGGATATCAAGTGATACAGAGAGGGGTACTATTTCATCCAATCACGGTACGCGCTGGTTTGCTGTCATTTCGCATCCAACAAGTCGCAGAGACAAGCGTTTCGAGCGACATTGCTGTCAACACCACTCGAGCGCCATTGCCGAATCGGATCAGGGCTGCACAGGCACCGCAGGACGCATACCATGGCTGGGAAAGAAGGCGAAGTGAAGACCACGACGACGGGTCCCGTGCTAGGCAAGTCCGGCAAGAAGATCTGCTGCTCGTGTCCCGAGACCAAGAAAGAGCGCGATTTGTGCGTCGTCACCAACGGCGAAGACCTCTGCAAGGACATCATCGAGAAGCACAAGGCGTGTTTGCGAAGCGAAGGGTTCACCGTCAAGTAGATGCGACAGCGAGAAGCAACAGAATTGTATTTTTTGCGCGATGCGAAATCGCACTGTAACCACAGAGCAGCAGAGTGGTGATTCGCCATTGGGTAGCTAATGGCTGGAACACGACGATGAGTGGCGCACGATGAACGCACGGCAGTAGATTTGATAAGTATATGAATGCAGCACCATGCTGAGGAAGAAAAGCCGTATCTCACTTGATTTTGCGTCGCTCTTGTGCTATTATGCACTCCATTGCATTGAGCATCTACTGCGCATGTTCACAGGACCAATCACATGTCTTCGTCCACAGGAATAGCGCCTTCGACAATGCGAAGCACCATCCGATTCCGATGGAATTCCATGTCGTTTTGCGTGAACGATAAAGGCTGTTTGGAAGTCCAAGGCATTGGAGTCAATACAAATGGTGCACGCCAGCAGCAGGAGCGAAAATGAAGGTGGATCCACTTCGTACCTTGTTCAGCGAAAGAAAGTCCGCGAACATGCACGAAAAGACACCGCAATCTGATCCATTCTGTTGCTGAGGCGTGCTGTCCAGATCCGTCGGCACAAGCTCCCAGCCGTCTTCGCTGAATCTCTCTTTCTTCTTGTGCTCCATCTCGTCGTGTAAATATCTAGAGAGAACACAGTATCATGGATGAGGAACTGACGACGGACTACGAAAAGGCAGCGACAGACGTACTTCAACAAAACTTTCAAGCAAGTTGATCCGCTTCCATTCATGGAATCGTAGTATTGGATCCGCTTCTCACGCATAAAGATCACCGCCATGCACCAATGCGTCTACACACATCATGAACGACAAAAAGCACCATCGCATACCGAGTCAGCACCATGGTAAAGCCGTCACGCCAAAGCTCACGCTTACGTTCGAGATGTTGACGGGAACAAAAATCTTATCCATCGCAAACAAGTCGATCTATCCACAAAGTAGACAAGTCAGTTCTGCAAACGCAAGGATCCACACATCGGAGGAGCGACATCGAAGTGCGAGCAC
>JAASGH010000116.1:0-56292 GCA_023334155.1 Globisporangium heterothallicum
CGGTTCGTTCATCGGGAAGTGTCCACGGAAAACGCCACCGCAACGCGAGAAAGCAGCGACGGCACTTTGACTGCTTACTGAGTTGTGAACGGCGAGCTGTGCGGTTCTCTCGCTTCCCTCCGGATCCGAGGTGGTCTGTGGTTGCTTCTTCTGCTGCAAGCTTTTGCTTCCCCCTCTTCGCCCTCGTGGAGGGAATGGGAGGGTGGGATCTTTGTGGGAGGAGAACGGTGTCGAAAATGTCCATTTCTATCCTCCTCTTTGATGGCGGGGAATCACTCCGCTCACATCTCACGCACATGACTACCTCGTGTCCACAAATTGGAGCAAGTCGGCACGCGTCCAGAGTATGGTCGATACGTAGTAGTCGTTTGCGTCCCCTATGAACGAGGTCATGGTTCTCGCACTCGCATTGGTGTTCTGTTTTTACTATGGACTAATTTATTGACAAGGATTACCTCTGTTTCTACTCGAGCGCTTCATCGATGAGGGTGCGCATTTCTTGCAGGTGGAGTTCGTACTGACCCGTGGCGGGGGAGGCCGACGGCGCGCGACCGACGTACTCTACTTGCCTGCTTTCTTCGGAGTGACTCAGCACGGTTTTCAGTCGCGGGAATGCAAACGTCCACGCACCCATGTTCTTTGGCTCTTCTTGAACCCACACGATCTGTGCATTCGGGTACCGGGCGATGCAGTCGGCTACCTCTTGGAAAGGGAACGGCGCGAGTTGCTCGATGCGCGCAGTCGCGATGTTCTTGATGCCTCGTCCGCGCATCGCGCGCAGAAGTGGGTAGTAGATCTTACCGCAGCACAGAATCAGCTTGCGGACTTTGTCGTCCTTGACCATCGTCAGCTGGTCGTCAGGGTGTGGTGGCAGCACACGCTGATAGGACGTCCCCTGCACGAGATCGGCCAAGTCGGAGTTGCACGGGCGGTGGTGCAATAGCGACTTTGGAGCAAACACGATGAGCGGTTTGCGGTAACTTCGAGCCATTTGACGCCGCAGCGCATGGAAGTACTGCGCGGGGGTTGTCGGGATCACGACGTGGAAATTTGCTCGCTGATCGGCCTCGGCAGCGTCTTTTTCTTTTGTAAACGAGTCGCTGTCCTCATTGTGCAGCTGCAGAAAACGCTCCATGCGAGCACTGCTGTGCTCGGGACCTTGACCTTCGTAGCCATGCGGCAGGCACAGCACCAGTCCCGACTGCCGCTGCCACTTCTGCTCCCCACAGCTGATAAACGTGTCGATAATCGTCTGCGCGCCATTTGCAAAATCGCCGAATTGAGCTTCCCAGATCGTTAAACTCATCGGACTCTGCAGTGAGTACCCGTATTCAAAGCCCAGGACACCTTCTTCACTGAGAGGCGAGTTGCACACTTGGTATTGACCCCTCGGCACATCCTCCAACTCTGCGATTTCCAGCTTCTTCCTGATCTGCTCCACTGCAAGCTCATTCAGCGGCGTATACGACGAGTTTCGTGCGGCGAGAGCTTCAAATTGGTCATACAGAACGGCATGGCGCTGATTAAAGGTACCTCGTTCACAATCTTGACCACTCAAGCGCACGTTCACCCCCTCGACCAATAGACTACCGAACGCAAGCATCTCTGCTGTCCCCCAGTCCACGCGATCCCCGGTCTCGACTGCCCGCAGTCGGTTGTTCATGATCGCTTCGACTTTCTTGTGCGCGGAAAAACCCTGCGGGATGCGGAAAAGCTGCGTACCAACCTCTTCCAGCAATCGCAAGTCCACTCCCGTCGAATTGCGATCAACGTCGGAAGTTTTGGCATCCTTGTGGCGCTGCTCGTTCATCTCGAACCACTCAGTGCTCCATGACGCATCGCCCATATTGTCCCACGACGAAGGCAGCTCGCGCGAATGCTGGTACTCAGAGGTCAGGTGTGATTCGAAATCCGCACACATTTTAGCGTAGTCCGCTGAGGAGAGCACACCTTCTTGCTCGAGCTTCTTCAAGTACAGATTCACGACCGTCGGGTGCTTGTTGATGAAATGATACATCGCTGGCGCCGTGATCTCGGGAGAATCCTGTTCGTTGTGACCGTGACGACGGTAGCATACCAAGTCGACTGTAACATCGCAGTGGAACGTCTGGCGATACTCGATTGCCATCTTCATCACTTTCACGACAGCTTCTGGGTCATCGGCATTCACGTGGAAAATGGGGCTGCGCGAGATCTTGGCGACGTCACTACAGTACACTGCAGAATCGGCTTGCTTGGGTAAGGTTGTGAAGCCGATTTGGTTGTTGATGATGATGTGGATTGTGCCTCCTGTTCGGAAATCTTCGAGAGCACTGAAACCAAATGCTTCCCGAACCGATCCCTGGAACATTGATGCATCCCCATGCAGCAGAATAGGCATGACGCGATTCCCATTGTCGCCGATCTGCACTTGTCGTGCTCGCGCTTGGCCAAGCACGACAGGGTTAACAGCTTCCAGATGCGACGGATTTGATGCCAAGTTGACTTCCATTGGGCGACCGCTGCGCATCTTGATGAACGACGAAGTGCCAAGATGGTATCGGACATCATCCGAGTTGTTTGGGTAGTCTGGCTCATCGGGCAGGTATGGTTGGAACTGGGAGATGATCGCACGCAGTGGACGCTGCAGCACGTTGGCGAGCACATTCAGGCGTCCGCGATGTGCCATTCCCATGTGGATCACTTCCACACCGTGGGCACTCGCGCTCTCGAAAAGCTCAATGAGTCCCGGGACCAAACTCTCCCCTCCTTCGATCGAAAAACGCTTCGCTCCAGAGAAACGACGACCGAGGAAGCGCTCAAAGAGTTCGGTTTTCAGCATTTCGCGAAACATCTCAACTTTCTCTTCGTCGCTGAATTTGTAGTCCTGTGTTTAGAGCAAAGCCAAATGACCACGCTTCGTTTCGTTAGGTCCACGGAAGAGACGTCAGCACTTTCCTCCACGCACCTTGTACTTGACAAGACGCTCTCGAATCCACAATGCCGCATCTCGATTACGAAGATGCTGGTACTCCGTGCCAATGTGGCCACAGAAAAGCTCTCGCAGCTCAGTCACAATCTACGAAATGCAAGTCATTCGCACCGGTAAACGTCAAGTATGTCCTAGAGAAGTCCACCATACCTCTCTCAAAGTAGCGACGGGGCCGATGGAGAGGTCGTCACCGATGAAAAACTCGCGATCGAGATCATTTGGCGTAAATCCTGTGCAGCAAGAACGACATCAGCAGCAGAGTCAGCGACCGGGAGCTGCATGCACAGTTGCAACGTTACACCCCCCATACCGTAGGTTGTAAGCTCGAGCAAGTTTTTCGACGCGAGGCTGCGCATATTGAAATTGTCGAAGAACGGCATCTCGACCCATCGGTCGCCATTGATCCATTTCTCCAACTCGGGGAGCTTCTCACCTGTTTCATACCACATGACAGCAACAACAACAGCAGCAGCAGGAAGCACCACGACCCCAGTCAGTGACTGCAGCCGCATCAAGACACTCTTTTTCTGTATACATAGTGAACGCACGTTTCTGCAGCGGATCGATTTGCGCCACATAATGACCATACTGCAAAGCACATACAACACATCTATCAGCCCAGTATCCCATCCACACAACATCTCTGCGCCGCACTCGCTCGATGTGGCACTAGTGCATACCTGCTTGAACGTGCGGATGAGGATGAGCACCCGTCGCGTTTCTTCTTGGGACTTGAGGATGTCGTCACTCAGTTTCTGCACGGGACGCACCGGGTGCTGCGTCTCCAAATTCCGCGTATCGATGCTCTCGACGCTGCTGGCGCCACCACTGGCGCTACTGAGCGTCCTCCATGCACTGCTGCTTGTTCGTAGCGGTCGTTGATGCCCGCGCACCGACGCCGAGACGAAGCGCTTCAGACGCAGCATATTCGATTCGTTCGATCACCTTCCGAACTCGTCAATAACACCCTCACACTCACACAGTTGCTTCCGCCTTGTTGTGGTACCACATCAAGATGAGACACCTTCTTTTGGAACTTGACTAAACGACACAGATGTGTGTGTGTGGCCCACATGAACTGACCCTCAAGCGACGCGAAAAAGTCTCTTGAGCTCAAATGCGTCCCTATCATCAGCAGCGAAGCAAGTGCTGCTGCTAGTGGGTGTGAGCATTGACCGCACGCGAGCGCATTCGGACTACTGTCGAAGCGAGAGCATAAGAAGCGATGACGGAGACACTGCAGCAGGAGAAGCAGGGGACGTTCACGGTCGAATTGCAGCGCGTGACGTGGCAACTCGCGGCTTCGTCGTCTTCCCCTTTAGATGCCTCCGAGTCTGGTGCTGCGAGCGAGAGGCAGTCGCTGTGGATGCTGGTGCAGCTTGTGCGCAAGAACGGGCAGCTTCTCGACAAGTTGTGGTTCCCTGGCGACGATGACAACACGCTGACAAAGAGCATCCAGACCCCCACGCACAGTCCTCGCGGTGGCTTTGGTGACGATGGAAATGACGAAACCATGGTGCATTTGCAGTACCAGCAAAGCTCGAAAGCGATGCCGCTGACGAAAGACACGCTCGAGACGCTTTTGAACGCGCAGCTCCAGATTTCAGTGTACAGCGGAGCAGCAAGGTCGAGAACCACGGACGAATTGCTAGGCGAACAGCAGCTGTCACTCATGGGTGCGGTCATGAACCACAGACTTCAGGAGAAAATGTCGATCCCAATGCCAGCGATCTACCGGGAGTTCTCCATCGACGTATGCATTCAAGCAGATGTGGACTTGGCAGATTTTGCAAACGGATGCCGAGTGCTGCGTTTCCACTCGCTTGCGCTCGTGAACCTACCGAAAGAATGGACGCTGCCGTGTGGGGACGACGAGGAAGCGGTACAGCTCTGCGCAGCTCCTGAGCAAAACCCGGCGACCTACGAGCTGGAGATTCGATTCCCCGAGCTAGCGAGCTCAGCAAGCGAGACGACCGCACGGACAGAATCGTTTGTACTTTCAGGCGGGAAACTGCAATACGAGCCTTCAGTAGCCAGTATCTCATCATCCCCAACGGACAGTGAGAGCACTCCTGGTGGCGATACAAGCGCTACAACGCCACGGCTCACAGGCACATGGAGTGTGACCTTCCCATCGACTGCAGTGATCGCCAAGCTTTTCCTAAAGGTACGCACCCAGTATCCTTCTCCCCAGGACTCGGATGTTTTCTTCCAATGGCGGTTCGGCGTGCTGCTGCTTACCTCTTATTTCTTGCTTGTAGAGCTCCGTGGACCGTCTCGTGGACTTTATTCACATTGAAAAGCACATTGACGGCACCCTCCGTCGCACGGTCGCTGAAACCGCGGCAGCAAAACTCCCCGACGTTCTCACGTCCAGCGTCCGCATTCATCTGGCAGAGCTCGTTCGCCCGGGCAACTCGCGAATGCTTGCGTGCGTGAAAATCAAGGACGTGCGTCCCGTGCCAAGAGAGTCTCTCGAACAGGAGCTAGCGAGTGTGGCGTCCAATGACGAGAAAAAGAAGATTCAAGCTGCTTTAGCAGACTACGAGTCGGTCGCTCAGCAAGCAGCCTTGCTTTCCAGCGCACTCAGCGCATCTGGGACCCAGATTGAGAGCATCATTGAGATTTTCAATTCGCCGCTGGTACTCGAGCCTCCTGCTGTCCCATTGCCTTCATCCATGTCCATCGAGGAAATGATCCCGCAGCGTGATTTGGTCGAAGAGCACGAGCAACGGACCGATTCCATCGCCGATCTGCGCACAGAGATCCGACGCGTTGTCGTCACGCTCCTGCGCGAGTACGACGACTCGTTCCACGCCTCGCACTCCAGTAGCGATCTTGCAGGCAACAGCAGTGGTCGTGATGATAAGAAACAGAAGCTCATTTTCAAACTGAACACGCAGGGTGTGTACCACAACTTCAAAGAAACGCTGAAAAAGCGCATCATCCCCGTCATTCGCGACCGCTTTGCACGTTCGGAGACCGCCGATGATGCAGAGGAAGACGACAAAGAAGCGGATGAGCCCCAGCTACAGTTGGATGGCAATGGCAGCAGCAGCGACACACAGCAGCAGCCCAAAGCGAACGAGAAGAAGAAAGAGTACTTTGGCCATTTGTACGCGCTGGTGATGGAAGAAGTGCACACTGTGCTTCACGAAGCCATTTACTGCGACATCGATGCGCTGGAGAAAACCAGCGCTTCTATGCAGAGCAAGCCGTCTGAGAAAGAGATTGCGGCTGTGTTGGACTCGCTCAAGCTCAAGGCTATGGAGAACGAGGCGAATGGCGACGCGGAGAAAAGCGAGACGATGTATCTGGATCGGATAGCGTACGCCGAAGAGCATGCGCTGCTCCTGTGCGACGATCACTCGCACCATCAGCACCAAAGCCACAACGCGCTTCACCACGGCACAGCCCACCCATCACCAAATGCACTCGAGTCTGTGTGGTACGATTACGCTCGCTTTAGCCTCGTTCAGGGCGATTTTGAGAAAGCTGGCACGAATCTCAGACAGTGTCTCTCGCTCAACGCGCATGCGCTGCCGGCGCTTCTCGGGTACACTTCCCTGCTCTGCGAGCTGAAAGACTTTGTTCACGCCGAGGGTTTCGGGAAAACCACGGTCACGCAGGCGCTCGCAGCGTATTCTGCGTCCACATTCTCTGGCGTCACCAAGAGGATATGGACGGACGTTGTGCTTGCCCATGCGCTGTTGGCGTTCTACTTTGTGCAATCGGGGAAAGATACGACGGGCAACCTCGCGCTCTTCGAATTGCTGAAAGCGCAACAGATCCTGCAGCGCGATGGCGGCGAGCACTACAAGAACGCATGCCTCTCGTCGGTGTGGATCTTCCTCATCGAGTACACCCACGAGCTGAAACTGCGGTCCGTGACGCAATCCGCTTTGCAATGCGCAGATTCGTTCCGCAAATCGCGCGATGTGCTCAGTGCGCAGGAGCGCGTGATCAAACGAGCGATTGAAGCCGACTTGAGTCTAGCTTCTGGCGAAAGTGACCGGGCGGTGAAGCTACTGAGGGATGCGCTCGAAATCGATCCTTCCCATCCATTTGCCTGGCTCGTTCTCGGGAAAGCGTACTTGCTGAAGGAAAACCAGACCGAGACCGCGATCGAGTGTCTGCAGAGAGCGCTGGGAAACCACAGGTCGCTTCGAAGCGATGAGCTCCGTCTCGGACTCTATGTTCATTTGGGACTTGTGTTGCTCCAGGCTTCTCAGTTCGCCCCGGCAGAGACGGTGTTTCTGCAATCCTGCGACGAATTCCGCGTCGCGTCGAACTGGCTCGGCGTGGGCATCGCGTGCTTGCGGATGGAGAAGTGGGAACCCGCGCACATGGCGCTCGCAGAGGCGAATCGCCTGGATGCGAGCAACCCCGACGTGTGGGGATACCTTGCGCTGCTCGCATTGAGTGCGTCGCCACAGATCACAGCGAGGGGGGAAAGTGAAGCCAAGCGCTTCGTGGAGCAGGCACTCCGGTACAATCTGAGTAATCCCGTGCTATTGCGTGAGCTCAGCAACGGATTCATCGCGATCGACCGCCTGGAAGACGCCGAGAAGCTGCTGCGACGCTCGCTTGTGTGTCAAGACTCCTCATTGACGCGGAAGACGTTGGCCGATGTGCTCGCAGCTCAGAATTGCGCTGAGGATGCACTACGACAGTACAAACAGACTTTGGACGCGAGCGACAGTGTTCGCGAACGTTGTGGGTTGCTGGAAGAGTGCGCAAAGCTGCTGACGACGCTGGGACGACCCGAAGAGGCAAACGAGTATCGCAAAATGGCGAACCAATTCCAGATAGACGCCGAGAGTGCTATGTACGTAAAGGAACAGATGAGGACAGAATAGGCAGGATGCAAGGGGAAGAAAAGCGCTTGTACCATAATACTCCTTTCGATTACTGTTCCTTCCTGTCGTTTCTCACGGATCTCTTGCATTGTATCGGTAGAGCTTTACTTATTCAGAATGTTGCTCAAAAACGTGTCTATGTTGGCCAATCCAAGCAGCAATCCTGCATCGGGAGAGTCCAATTCGGGACTCATCTGGCAATGCGCGAAATCGATGAGGTACACGTCTTCGCGAGGCTGTCCCTGCCGCAAATCGCCCTCGTAGATCACCAGCAGTGACGCCCCCCAGAAGCGCAACCCCTGTGTGTTTTCGATGGTCCGCTTCAGCTCCTTCACTTTCTTTACCAGAGGTGCGAGGACGTCGTGTCGAAGCGATACTCCATTGGAAAGGTACTAGGCATGCCATTAAATGCAACAGACAAGCGATTAGAGAAACTGAAACAACTGTCACCATGACACCTGGTGTCGGAAACGCACCGTTTCCAAAGCAGGCTCGATGTCGTCGGTCGTGAGCTTCCTCCCCCAGTGTTTGTCCCACAGCGTGTACTTGTCGTCTTCTTGGTTGAATATCTGCATCCCACAGATGCGCAGACCCAGAGAGGCAGACGTCGTGGCTTCACACTTCGCGGTGTGGCTTAGCGCTTTCGCTGGCGTCGCGTCTTCGCCATGCTGTCTCGTGCCCATCTTGATATCCAGCACGCACGGACGCGAGTACTGCAGCGTCAAATCCCCTAAAACGAGATAGTGTGGAGAGCAAGAGTTGGTGTCGTTAAGGATCCAAAACATTGTGTGCAGTAGTAGCGTCAGTCTCGGTTGTCAAAGCGCGCGGGTAAAATGCGGCATCAGAAAAGCAGCAAACACAAAGAAGAGAGGATATCTTTAAACGTGCCGATGCTGTTGGATCTCGAGATGCCTGCTTTTCGCTTGTTGCGCTCTTTCTTCCACAACTTGGCGCTGTACCCGGACGCGGATGCTCCCGCATGCTTCACGAGTCGACGCTTCTTGCTGTGGCCGTTCGGTAAAGGCACCTTCGGAAGAAGTTGCATGGGACTTTTCTTCTCAGTCGCATCCATCCTCCCGGTAGCCATACGTGCGAGGTCGCCGCTGCTGGAGGAGCTCGACACCTTGATGTCTCGATCACTGCCTCCAGTGGGGGTCAACGACGGCAGATTGAGCTCGACTGTCACTAGCCCAATAAACGGCGGCACATAGGGCTTGAGTTGTGGGTATTTCTCCTCCAGGCGTGTGTAGAACTTGACTTCCAAGGGGATCGCTGGCTTGCACACTTCGCCGTTTGCACTTCGAAGGAGCGGTTTGTGTCCGCCCGCCTAGCATAAACGAGACAAGGAGTAGCAAGATGAGCGCAACTGTCTGCGTAGGAAGGGAGAAGTCTAGTCGCAAGCGAGCACCTGGTGGCTGAAAAGATGGAAGACGGCGCCTTCCTTGGATCGCGCGACGATCTGGTTGTGCGCCACATAGCTGTCTTCGCACTCACTCAGGTTCTCGTAGGATCTGCTCGCATGGAGCGAGAATCGGTGTCGCGGCTCCACGTGCTCGGCGTCGTCTTCTCTGTCTTCTTCTTCTTCTTCGAGTGCTGCTGCGTGCACGTGGGCCATGGTGGGTCTCGAGCGCTTCTTCTCTCTATTTAACTGGTTTTGGTGTGGGGACTGATTGGGCAGGTCACTCACTCACTAAGCGGTCTTAGGGGTTTCACCGGACGGTCGCTCTCGTCTTCTCAATGTTCTAGTACGGGATGGCAGTACGGAGCGACGACTCCTGGCATTCAGTTAAACAGCGGAAACCATGACGCTGCAGGTCGCTCTCGCGTGCATTGCTATTACTCGCGAGTAGGAGGCAAAATCGCATCCGTCGCACCGACATGAGGGAGGTTCAAGCGAGTGGGTTTTCCGACTCGCTTACTGCCGCGTGCTGACGTTTATTTGGTCTTGGTCGCATGTCTGGTTGGAAGGTGCATTCGCTCTATATCGTTCACACACACACACAGAGCAATCGGATCGGATCGTTTTGCTGACGTCTTGCTTTGCGTTGCAGATCCGATGTTGAAGACACTCTCGCTTTAGTGCCGTCGTCCAATATCAACTTAGAGAGAGAGCAAATGGATCGACACTCGGGTCGGGTTTGGATGGAAAAAAGACTCGCTCCGGGTTTGGCTCGTGCTTGAGTGTCACCAAACCCACCCGCTGACCCGTTGCTCCAGTTCGCTTTGTGCGCGACGCGCGGACGCAGTAAAAGCCACACTGGCAATCGCATATTCGTCGAATCGGATTGAGCTTCGACACGCAGCGACAGCCCAGACGCTTCCTCCTCCTCCCGCTGGCATCTTCTTCCGTCGCCGCCGCCACTCCCGACGACCAGCTCCAGTTAACGCACCATGAACCTCTTCCGTTTGGTGGGCGACATGGCCCACTTGGCCAGCTTCCTCGTGCTGCTGCTCAAGCTCCTCGCGTCGCGCTCTGCTGCCGGTAAGATATAGACGACCTCGATCTCTCCTTCAGATCCAGCTCAAGCTGTAGGGGGGACACGTGCGCAGGTGATAGCATGTGCGGTATGCGCGACGCTATAGACTAGCCCCCTCGATGTGTTCCCTCCTCCCTTGGAAGATATCGTCACGAACTTCAAGGACGTATTCTGCATGTGTGGATGGATGGGATACTGACGGATGGCGCATGCAATGCATTCGCTTATTCTGTCATTGTTATTCGCAGGCGTGTCGCTCAAGTCACAGGAGCTTTTCTTCCTCGTGTTTGTCACGCGTTACTTGGATCTGTTCACGCACTTTGTGAGCTTGTACAACACGGCGATGAAGTTGCTGTTCTTGCTGTTCTCCGGTGCGATTGTGTACGTGATCCGCTACAAAGAGCCCTTCCGAAGCACGTACGACCGCTCCCACGATACGTTCCTGCACATCAAGTTTGCGGTCTTGCCCTGCGCGTTGCTCGCACTCATCTTCAACGAACAGTTCGAAGTCATGGAGGTGCGAGTGTCATGATCAGGAACGAGCATGGTGCTAGGTACTGAGTGTATTGTGTGCATGTGGTTGCTTTCCGTAGATCTTGTGGACGTTCTCGATCTACTTGGAAGCCGTTGCGATTGTGCCGCAATTGATCTTGCTGCAGCGTCACGGGGAAGTCGAGAACTTGACCAGCAACTACGTCGTGTTGCTCGGCGCGTACCGTGGCTGCTACATCTTGAACTGGATCTACCGCGCCGCCACCGAGAAGGCTTACCATTTCATCTGGCTCATGTTCATCGCCGGTATGGTGCAAACCGCGCTCTACGTCGACTTTTTCTACTACTACGCCATCAGGTATGTCTTCGACGCTTCTGCTGTTTGTTGTATGTTCCCAACTGACCCATCCTGGAACGGACTCTTTCCTTGCGTGTTTGCTGCGTGCTCCTTAGCAAATACCATGGCAAGAAGATGACGTTGCCCGCGTAGAGTGAGTGGTCCAGAGCTACAGTAGAGCTCTCTGCGACCACCAGAGAAGCCACGCAACATCATTTTCCCAAGTGCCAACCCCCATCCAACGAAGTAGACAGACAGGAAGAGAGAAAAGACAGCGGACGAACGACACAAAGAGGTGCAATCGGTTTGAAGATCCTTTGTACATATTCCGCTCAGCTTATGAGGAAAACAAAAGAGAATAAAAAATGGATACAAAATAACAAGGTGGTGTGTGTAGCAGGTAGCAAGTTAGGATAGCTTCCTAGTCTCTCTCTCTCATGACCACGGACAGTCCCAGCAGCGCTAGTCTAAAAAGCTGAAATCGCAGTGCTTGGACACGTGGTCGGCCGCCATTTCCAACCGAACCGTGTCATCGCGTCGCAGTTTCGCGGTGAACTGCGCGATGCGAGCCGTGAGCGTGTAGCTGTCTGCCTTGTCGGGGGACACGTAGATGCACGGGATGTTGTCGGCATCCAACCGCTTGGCGAGCTCGTCACTTGGAGGCTCCCACCCGGTGAGGATCAGTCCCGACATGAGGTTCCTCCCGGACGCTTCCTGGTTGCCAATGATCGCATCGATCACGTCATGGCGACCGCTATGCTGTATGGTTGTCATCAACGATACGCACACGTGTGGTTCACTTTTTCCAGTTCTTGGCGTGTATGAAAGGCAGCAAAATGCGATCGTACCGTGATGACCAATTGGTTTGGGATCGCCTTGAACAGATTGTTTGCATTCACGGGTGCGAGTGCGAGCCGAATGCTCATAAAGTAGCGCATATCCGCGTCATTGCCTGAGGTTTCATGCAGTCGGACCGAAATATGGATCTGTTAGTAATGCCACAAAGGAGAGTCGATGGCAAGCACGACTGCCATCCGTCTCCTCACCAGAGATCATCTTGGACTTGAGGAGTTTGCTGTAGTCGGCCATGGTTGGACAGCTCAGGTCTTTCAGCTCTGGGATGCAGCCAACGAGAGGGACATCCCAGCGCTTCAGTGCGCGCGAGAAATAGTCCTGAAGGCAACAAAATCAGCGTCATGGGTGTGCCAAAAGTCCTCTCTTCTGCACTTTGATGGTTCATAACTTTACACACCTTGATCATGTCCATTTTCTGCGGGTTCACTTTGTTGAGGATCACGCCACGCAACCGCACGTTATGCCGCACGAGAAGCTCACGGTTCATCGCCAACTGGTCGAACGACGAGCCAAGACCGCCCAGAGCAATGCACACGACGTCCATGTTCAGCTGAGCTGCATACAGAGGAGTTGGTGGAGACACGACAAGATATAGCCACGTCAGCCATTTGCGCACGGCTAGGAACTCACAACGCATCCAATAGCTAGCTACGTACACGCCACTTGCGCGTTGTTGAGCTCGCAGATGGAGCCGACGCCCGTGTGACCCGTGCCTTCGCAGATGAGGAAGTCGCTCTCTCTGTACAGGTTCGCGTGCGCCTTTTCGATCGACGCGGCGAGCTCCTGCTCCGTCACTTTCCCGTCAATGAAATCGCGCGTGAACCCATCGGGGAAGATCACCGGCGACATGTCCTTGTAATTGTGCACCAATCCGAAATGCTCTTTGAACAGGAACGCGTCCTTGTCGACGCGCAAGTCGCCGCCGACCGGCACGTGCTGCTGCCCCACAGGCTTGCAGTACGCTACCTGCTTGCCCGAGCCCTTGTACTTGGTCTGCAGACTCTTCACGAGACCGAGACTCACGGTCGTCTTGCCCACGTGCTGCCCCGTCGAGAGCACGAGCAAATGCTTCGTCGCCATCTTTCTCGAACGCCTCTTTTTCGTTTCTGGAGCGATAATGGAACTCGTCGGATACGCAATGTGGGTGTTATTGCTGTCTAAGTCGACGACCGTTTACAGAACAGGAAAACAGCTGGTCGAGTTAATGAGATTCAACAAGTCGCCACTTTGCACAAACCTCTCTTGTTCTCTATTCGGAAAGTGGAATGTCGACTTTGCCACTTCGATAAAGTAGAGTTAACCGCATTAGAGAGGGTCTGATAATGAATCAGCATTTGGCCAGCTAGTTCCGAAATGACACAACCGTTTTTGGCGCGAATGGGGAAGAAGATGCCCATCGAAGCGAGCGCGTCCGACGACGATCTCGAAGACCACGAGTGGATCGCGCCTACCCAGGTAGCACCTGCGCATACGAGTCGCAGCGGTGGCGATGCTGCTGCTGCTGCCATTGCTGTTCCGGATGTGGTCGACGAGCGCGTGCGATGCGCGGTGTGCTCGATCAATCTCACATCATGGTCGATCCAGGACCGCGCGGTGCACATGAACGCGTGCATTGACGCGATGACGACGATGCATGCGAAATACGAGTGTCCCACGTGCGGCAAGGAGCTCACGGACTACAACGAGCAGCGCCGCATGGCGCATGTGAATATGTGCTTGGATCAACTGATCTGTAGTAACTCGGGTGGGATAGAGGAGCGCAACATTGCGGAGCAACCAAGGGCAGAAGCCACACCAGCAGTAGCGTCTGCGACACCAGCCCAGGAAGACAAGGAAGCGTACGACTGTATGATCTGTGGCGTTAACCTCACGGAGAAGGACCTGACAGCGCGAATCCGTCATGTGAAGCAGTGCGGACAGCGCTTTGGCGTGCGACCTAGTGACTTCGCAGCGCTGCAGGGGAAGCAGGAAGGTCAATTGTCCACTACGGAGGCAGAACGCGCGCCGACAGAGACCAGTGCAGCAGCAATGGAGACTATCGAGAGCAGGGGTGGGGACGATCGGGAAAGAGGTGGTGGCGTTTCTGCGAATGCGTTTGCTGTGATGATGAGCGCATCGTCCGCTTCATCATCCGCTATTTCGAGCACAATAGGTGCGACTTGGGAGTCACCAACTCCTCGCCTTTTCATCTGCCATCCCCCGAGGTTAACCCGCTTTCCGCAACTGCTGTGTTTCTATGTTGTTGTGCTATGTGTGCAGGTCGTGTGGGGCAAGCGGTGTCGAATGCTTTCGACGTCCTGATGAAGAGCTCCAAGACGCAGACCGTGATTGCTTCATCCACGAGTAATGCCAGCAGCATGGAGACGACGAATCAGCCGTTTGGCAAGAAACGGAGAATTGGAGGAGCTTCTTCGTCGGGATCCTCCCATTGGGGGTCCTCTGGCGGTGGTGGTTCATCTCGAAGGTTCTCGGGCTGTCCAGATTTCAAACGCATCAAGGGCACGCAGCCGTCGTTCATCGTCGACGGATTCAACTACGCGAGCAGAGCGCTTTCCTCGGTGTATTTCCTCACGCATTTCCACTCGGACCATTACACCGGTCTCGGGAAAGTAAGCTTTTCGGTTCTTGCCGCTGTTGGTATCTATTTTCTTTCAGCATTCTAACCCTGACACCACTACCACTTCGTGCACCTACAGAGCTTCGATTGCGGGATGATCTACTGCAACCAAGTGACAGCAAGTTTAGTCGTCCAGGAGCTCCGCATTGACAGCAAATGGGTGCATCCCGTTCCCATGAACACGCCCGTGATGATCCACGACGTCCAGGTGACGTTCATGGATGCGAACCATTGCCCTGGTGCTGCGATCATCCTCTTCCGTCTGAAAAACGGCCAAGCGTTTTTGCACACGGGGGATTTCCGATACCACAAAAAGATGCTGAGCTACGGTCCATTGCAGAGGTATATCCAAACACCGGGAGCACCTGCGGCGTCGACGGCGGTGAATCGACTGGACGGGATCTACCTGGATACAACCTACGCTGACCCGAAATACACGTTCCCAACGCAGCAAATCGCGATCGACCACGCGCTGGAGCTCATCGAAAAGCACTCGGTGGGTGAGAAGATCCTGTACCTCTTTGGCTCGTACTCGATCGGCAAGGAACGGCTTTTCATGGAGGTCGCCAACAAATACCAGCGAAAAGTGTGCGTCTCCAAGGCGAAATTGAAGTTCATCGCCACGTTCGGCTGGCCAGCAGACCAAATGCAGCTGATCACGACCGAGACCTCCGTCACCAAGTAAGGCGCACCTACTGAGCTACATGATGCGCATGCATACACAGGTACTAACTATTGCTGACTTGCAGTCTGCACGTCGTCCCCATGGGGGATCTGAAAATGGAGCACCTCACGGCATTGCTGGCAAAACACCGCCTGCGTTTCCGTCAGATCATCGCATTCCGACCCACGGGGTGGACGTTCAGCAAGTCCAGTTCGTCCATTTCCACATGCCGTACCGATGCCTCGGGGAACATCAAGATCTACGGGATCCCATACAGTGAGCACTCGAGCTTTGCCGAACTCACGGAGTTCGTCCAGACCATGAATCCACACCTCATCATCCCCACGGTGAATTGCTACAATGACAAGCAGGCGAAGAAGCAAGTCGACGCGCTTCGACAGTCGGCGTTTCGCAGCATCTCGAATCTGTTTCTCCAGCAGCAGCAGCAGTAGTCCAAGTCGTCGCCTCTTGGTTCAAGTCGATCCCTTCGGTTGCTGAAACCTCTTCTTCTTCTTCTTCCACGTCCCTTTGTTGTCGTATCTCTCAAATTACACTGTAGACAGAGCTAGAGAAGAAGCAAATAGACAAACAGGCAACTTGTCATGTCAAGCAGCCGAAATGAGAGCCAGGTGCTGTCCTTCGACAACCCCAAGGAAAGCACCGCAGCAGCTTCCTCGTCCTCAGCGACGTCGGCTCGTCCAAACACGTCCTCGGGTCGCTCGAAGCAGGCAAAGATCAGCGAGTTCCGCCAGTACCTCGAGCAAGAAGAACTCCCGCTCGCGATTGAGACCAAGCACGGCACGCGCCGCGTCACGTGGACGTCGAATGCCGACCAATTGGATTTCGCGCACTTGCTGCCGATCTGCTTGAGTGGGCTGCAGGAATCCCTCGAGCCGTACCCGAGTTTCGCGTTCGACGCCGCCATGGGACTGCTCGAGACGGGGAGATCGGATCGCCGCGTGCTCCGAGCGCTCCCGCAGGTCATGGCGCAGATCAAGAGCGCACTGAGCACGCGCGATAAAGCCGTTGTGCATCGCGTGCTCTTGATCCTCCAGCAGCTCACGGTGTGTGACGGTGTCGGGGAAGCGCTGACAGATTACTACCGCTCCATCTTGCCGTTGTGCAACATCTTGCAGGATAAGCACTTGGGCACGGGCGATGACCTGACGAAGGAGATGGTCGCGGATGCACTCGAGACCATGGAAGCCTACGGGAAGGACGATGCGCACATTATGATCCAGCAGTACGTGCCTTCTTTCCAGAGCTGTGCAGGCTAGCCCTGCTTAGTACACGAAACCCACTCATGCAATATATGCACAATTGAGAAATCTGTTTGTATTTTGCAATAAAAACGCCTTGCGCTGAGAGAATTTCACACACTTCGCTCGATCTCCTGCTTGCCTTACTTACATGCGCGAGCGTGGGTGGCGGTAGCCGCGCATTTCGCTTGGCAGCGAGGTCGCGACCAGCTCGTCGAGCGAGTGGATGCCGTACTTGTTGGGTGCTCCCGTGCGCCACAACTCCTGAGCGTTCAGTTGGCCGTCCGCGTTGAGGAACGTCACGCCCATGTACTGCTGGTGCCATCGGATCATGAAGTCGATGCGCGGCGTGGGGAAGTTGCCGAGCATCTCGGCCATGTTCTTCAAAATGCACAACCCGTACGGGATATCTTCCCAGAACAGGCGCGAGTTGACCGCAGGGTGGTATTGCCCCTTGCCCACTTCCGTGAGTGGAGTCGCACAGCCGGCGTAGCCGAGGTTCGTCATGAAGATCTGACGCAGCGACGAGCGGTCGGCGACGTCTTCGCCGTACTGCTTGACGACACGATCCCCCATTGGCAAAATGTCGGAAAGGTCCAACGCCGGGAAGCGCTGCAGCAACGCGTACTTGATTTGCTGCAACTCGTTGTCGAGCATCGACAGCTGCTCGGCCGAGAACTCGTCAAAGTCGGCATCTGCACATGCACAGGTGGAGGTCGTCAATAGGCAGTACAAGGTATAGCTAGCAACGCAGTGCTACAACACGTACACAGAGTCATGCCACGACGCTTTTCAAGCTCGTCGATCGTGTACGTGCGCTTGCCATCCCAGTCGCGGAAGATCGCGTAGTAGCGCGCTGGGTGGATGATCTGGTTCGAGGGCGTGAGCGTCAAGTTCAAGAAGTTGGCGACCGTGTCGCATGGGATATCGAACAGCGACTGCATGAGCTTCGCGGCGTCTTTCTTTCTTTCCACGGGGTAGCATGCGACGTACAGGCACTTCTTTGGTCCAATGATACGCGCCTTGTGGCTGCAAAAAGGAAATACACAGACCGCAACTTGTAAAGCTCCACCACCACGCTAATGCACAATGGCAACGGAGGAAAAGACGCACGTACCCGTATTCATAAGCCTTGCAAATCCACGGGATGTTTTGCAATCCGAAGAGCTACATATCAAGTACAGAAGCACAAGAGCGTCACTTTCAGCACACACAACTCTCCCCATCTCCGAAAAGCAAGAGCGCACTCACAAGATCCACATCGGCCAATTTGTCGCCAAGCGCTTTCTTCGCGGCCCAGTCGAAGCCGCCCTGCGCGAACAGCGCACCGAGAGCCACACCTTTCTTCAAGTACGGCGCAACGGATTGCAGGATGTCTGGATGGGCGTTCGCAGGCGCCGCGACGATCACGACATCCGACTGCGGGATCACGTTCTTCGCGTACTTCGACACGATCTGCAGCTTGCCCACGATCGTGCCCTTGCTCTCCCAGCTGGAGCCCTGGGTCGTGACTTCAATGTGGTCTCCCCATTTCTCCGGTTGCCGCGTGAGCACCTGCACATTGACGCCTTTGGACGCCAGGTACGCTGCGGCCACGTGGGCGCCGTTGCCGCCGCCGCAGATCGTGACGGTGCCGATGGCGTTGCTCTTGGCATTCGGGAGCTGCTTCTCCAGCTGCGCGCGCGCTGTCGCGACCGAGAGCGTCATGATGCGAGTTTTTGAAATTAAAGGGGAGGAGGTCTTTTTGGGAAGGAGTGACGCCGAAAGTGGGAACAAGCGTAACCAGATGCCCAAGCAGACTTTTGCAACGGAGGGGGTTACGAATCCTCTCGCTTGCCATCACCACAGATCTGCAAAACACAAACAAAACCTCAAAACCTCGTCTTCAACAACCCACACATGGGTTAACGGTCTTTGGGTGGAAATGGTTTCATTTCACCCGACATCAAAGACTTGGGTGAAACGGAATGGAGCATTGAGTTGATGGATTTTTCACCAGTTACCCGTAAAATGTCAAACAAACTCTGCAGTGTTTGCTTGATTTCTTTTTTGCTAGTTGCTTTCTACCACCACATCATCCGCTTTCCTTATTTAAAACACATCTCGTTCTCTTCAGCAGACTCGCTGTGACCCTATCGTCCACCTTCAAATGGGCGTCAGTGTGCTTTGTACTCCCATTCAGATTCTACGCATATCTAGACGGAAAGCGGGTAAACGTTCTGACTGCACTCGCATCCTTGTTTTGTTTACTGAAGCAAAATCTGCGCCTGTTGGTGGGTCTCCGCCGTGATGCGGAGCGCAAAGAGCTCCTGGAACTCGTCGCTCGAGAGCGCGTAGGCGATCGCCTGGTCGATCTGCTCGATCGCGCGCGAGTAATCCTGCATCGCCATGTACACCTGCGCCAAGTGGCAGTACGCAAACTTGGAGCGAGGGCATCTCTTCACGGCCGTTTCAAAGAGATCCAGAGCGGCGTGACCGTATTCGCTGCCCTTGGACACCAACAGGTTGCCCCGGTTGATGTACGCCATTGGGTACGTTGGGTCCAATTCGATCGCCTTCTCAAACATGGCTTCGACCGCCTGGAAATCGACGCCGGAGCCTGGCATTTGCATCAGCTGCATGTAGGTTTCACCAAGGTAGTTGTACACTTCAGGGACGTCTGGCGTGATCACCGTCGCGGTCTTCAAGCACTCGACAGCTTTTTCAAAGTTGCCCGTACGCGCGTGGGTGACGCCCAATTGGATGTACGCCATCGAGAAATCTGGAGAGAGCTCAATGCATTTTTCAAGATCACTCAGCGCCAACGCGATGGCGGCTTCCGCATTGCTCCCATCGGGAGCAATATCAATCGAGTGCAGTTGGCCACGGTGGAAGAACGCCGTCGAGCAATCTGGTTTTTCAGACAACGCCTTTTCGAACCATTCCAACGCTTGCTTCATGTCTTTCTGGTCAAAGCTGAGACCACCCATGCGGATCTATTCACACAACCAAGCGAGAGCAAGAACGATTAGAACAGAAACGCCACAAAACACTCATCCATCGCTCCGTACCTTCGCAAAGATGGATTGTGGCTTCGCCTGGAGCGCATTCTCAAAGCACTTCTTCGCCACGTCGAACTCGCCACGCAAGTGATAGTTGGTACCGCTTTCGATCTGTGCCGTGTAGTACGCGTCGTCACCAAGTTGAACAAGAGGCAGAGCCGCCTCGAAGTCTTTCGCTGCCTTTTCATACTCCTTTTCCTTCTTGAACGCTAACGCACGCTTGGTCAACAGCTCGCCGCGCTTTTGGTCCGCATCAGCAGCGTCGCCAAGCGCATTCAAGTCCGACGTGTATTCCACGCTGGTCTTGTCCGCAACGACATCGTTCTCATCATCGGATGGGTGGAACGACGAGTAGTACGATGTGATGAAGAACTGGTCGGGCAAGTATCGTGGCGCATCCTTCTTCTTCTCCTGCTGTGCTTTCTCGATCTGTTCGGTCGCGATCTCCGTGTGGATGCGGCTGATTTCCAGCGCCAACTGGTCATCCACTTGCTCCTGCTTTTCCTCCGAGATCACAAGCAGGCACACGTAGTCCACCAGTGCGCTGCCGAGCTGACCAAGAGCAGCCTTCGCCTTGGCGCGGCGCAAGTACGACTTTGGGTGGCGCTTGTCCAAGATCAACGCAGCCGAGCAATCGGCAATCACACTCTCGTAGTCCTGCAGTCGTTCATAAGCTGCCGCACGGTTCGAGAACATCACTTTCAAGTTGCGTTGGTCCACTGGCACGCTCGTCTCGCACAGTCGGATCGCTTCCGTGTACAGCTCAATGGCTTCTTTGAATGCGCCTTCTTTGTATTTCTTGGTCGCGGCCGTCGCTTGCTCTTGCCCAATGTTCACAGCGATCGCTGCAGCAGGTGCAGCAGGCGCAGCAGGTGCCACCGCAGCTCCACTCGCAGTCGACTTCTTTTGTGGCAACGCAGGAGGAGGTGTGGGTTCTTTCTTTGGCTTCTTTGGCGAGTCGTGTGCCGCCGCATCCTTTGGCGCAGCGTGGTCGACGCTCGCTTGCTTGTGCGAGTGCTGCTTGAGCTTTTGGTCGCTCAGCTGCTGCTGCTTCTTCTTCTGGAAGGCGCCGTAGAGGAAGAACGCGCCGATCGTCGTCAGCGACGTCAGCACGGCGAGCTGCAGGAGCACGCGATCCTGCATTGTTGTTTTCCGGTCGCAGAAAGTCACACGTTCCGATTATGATACGAGCGCACACCCCACGTTTCTTTTATTTCGTTCAGGTGGTTTGTTCGTTTGGTGATGTGGCGCTTTTGCTGCGTATCCACCCGACTCACTTGAATAGTAGCCCCCGTTTCATTCTCCCCTTCTTTTCGCAACCGCACAACAGTGCTCCGGAAGTTTAGCGTGCAGCACAAAGACAGTTGCAACATGACGACTTTTCTGGGTTAGAAACGTGGTTCGGGAGTGATGGTTGCTGACAAGACGTAATTACGCGAGGAGCAGGTTTTTACGGATTGGCTGGTAAAGAGCCTCCGTTTGATTGGCTGCATGACGAGCTCCAGTGGTTTCTACCGGTTGGTCGATGAGCAGTGCGTTTGGCGGCGTTTGGCAGCGTGTGCTTTGCTGATGGTTGTCGGTTGTCTGAGGAGTTCCATTCAAAATCCAATCGAGCAGTGATCCATCGGTCGTGAGCTTCTTCGAATTAATCCCCAAGTCCATCCATCATCATGTCTGACGCCGCTGTGAACCCAAAGGCTTACCCTCTCGCCGACGCCAAGTTGACCGTGTCGATCCTCGACTTGGTGCAACAAGCGACCAACTACAAGCAAATCAAGAAGGGTGCCAATGAAGCCACGAAGACGTTGAACCGTGGTATCTCGGAATTCATCGTCATGGCTGCCGACACCGAGCCTCTTGAGATCTTGCTCCACTTGCCTTTGCTCTGTGAAGACAAGAATGTACCATACGTGTTCGTTCCATCGAAGGTCGCTCTCGGTCGTGCCTGTGGTGTGTCGCGTCCTGTGATCGCCGCGTCGATCACGTCCAACGATGCCTCGCAGCTCGGTCCACAGATCCAGAGCATGCGTGAACAGATCGAGCAACTCCTAATTTAAGCGTCCTCGAATACCCATGCGATAAAGTGGAAACGCTATCGATCGGTCTCGGATGATATTTGAAATCCCCTCCCTGCAAACCGAGGTGTTTCGTTTGGCGATAGTTAAATGATCAGTAATTGACGAGCTGCTTTTGCGTTTCTCTCCCTGGCGTCTTGTTTTCTTCAAATTGTTCATTTCGTATGTGTTGCATCACGTACAGTTTTGTGGAGGGGTGGCACACACTCACAATGCACTAGGCAATGGGTTGAACATGCGAGCTGCGTCTATCGCAAAGCTGCTTAGGATGTGGTTTTATTACGTAGAAGAGGCATCCATGAGCACGTATTCGCGCGTGCTTTCGCCAAACTTGAGCACGTCCTTTTCTCTCAACTCAATGTACCGCGAGCCTTCGATCTTCTCTCCGTTGAGAAACGTCGCGTTCGTGCTGTCCAGATCCATAATGTATGGCCGCACTTCGCTCTCAAAGCTGAGCCCGTCTTTGCTCGGCTTTTGGAACAGACGATACTGAAGCACAGCGTGCTGCTTCGAGCACGACTGGTGCTCGGTCAGTATATCCGCCACGGCCTTGTCACGACCAACGAGGAATGCACTCTTGCGGTGCACATGAAGCGTTGCTACACATACAAAAGCCTCAGGATACCGATACACTCGAAAAACGCAAGTACAAAATGCAGTAGGACTTACAGATGAGCGCGTCGTATTTGAACACGTAGAATCGGTAGCGCTTTTGCGGCACACGCGCCTCTGGAGGCTCCGACCATTTCATCACCACACCGTTCTGCACATTGCCCGTGGTTTGATCTTTCGCTAACGCCCCACTGAGTCCGAAATTCGGTTTCTCCACGGGTTCATCGGGTTTGTCAGCGTCGTCTTCTTCCTGGTCTTCTTGCTTTCCCCATCTACGAAGGAAAAGCGAATCATCAAACACACGAGTTAATGCCATCGATGCAACCGCACAAAAAGCACATTAACACACAAAGAGAGAACTCACTGAATCAAATGCGTAAAGTCTTTGGCTTTCTTCTCCTGGTTGGACCCACCATGCGTCGGTGGAGGAGACGCGGATGGCGACCGTCGTTTTCTGGAATCAGTGCTCTTGTGGTAGCGGTAGTTGGACGAATCACCTCGCTTCTCCTCGTAGCTGTTGCGGTCTCCATTATCGCCACGCTTTGGTCTCGACCGAGAGCGCGAACGAGATCCAGCTCGCGGCTTGGGGGACCACCGACTGCTGGCTCTGCCGCTACGAGGCGGGGACGATCTCGCTTTCGCCTCTCGTCCGCGTTTCGGAGATCTGGAGCGCGAGCGTCTGCGTGGGGACGACGGCGACCGAGAGCGCGAGTCGTGGCGTCTTCTCGGCATCTCTTCCTTTTGTTGCGATTGGTGTTGTTCGAGCTCTGCTCTATAACAACCCGTCGACAGCAGACCGGGTTTTTGCTGGTTTGACAGTCGCAAACGGGTCCTGACCCGTCCCACTCTCTGCTGTTCTCCGTGCGAAAAATGTACCCGGGTCGGACAACAATCCCACTTCGAGGTTGGCCCGCGACCCATCATCAACATGCACAAACAGTTGGGTTGACTATCGTTGACCAGAACTGCATCGCTGTGGAAGAAATCACGAGAGCGCGCACGCAGATCCCCGACCGATATGGACGCCGCAGCTCGCGCGCAGCCACCGCCAGCTCATGAAGCATACTACTACCACCAGCAGCAGCAGCAGCAGCAGCCGCCACTTCCGCCCAATCCGCCGCTGCCACCGACGCTGACACAGCTTTTCCAGGAGCTCAACATCGTCGCCGCAGCGAAGCACATCCGCAACATGGACTCTGGTCAAGCAAAGGCGGAGATCCCCGATGCGTTCCTGTTCGTGCCGACAGCGCCATCGAGTTTTCTGCTCTGCATCAATGTGCTGGTGCAGGAAGAGAGGGTGATGAAACACTTGGATGCCATCGAGACCGCGATTGTGTGCATCCGCTCGATGAGCAACCCGCTGATCTCCGCAGCCGACTCGACATTGGCCGGTTCGCTGCTCTGGGCGTTGCAGACATACAGGATACCGCTGCTCTCAGGGTTTGTGGTCGCGTACCGAGTCCCGGAAGGTGCCCTTGCCGCTTTCTGTGAACACGTACTGGCGATCAAGGCGTACACGGCGATCCAATTGATGGAGTCCTTGCACATGAAGCACTTGGTGCCCGTGGAAGTCGTGCTCGCGGCGGCGATTGCGCAGGACGATGTTCGCGCCGGAGACATTTTCGTGAAGCGAAACAAGGAGCACCAGCATCTCTATGTGAACATGCTTCTGAATAGCAAAGTGGGCGACAAAATCGTCAAGAAACGCATCACCGACTTCAAACTCGATATCAATGCGTTCCCCGCATACGCGCGAAGGTACTTTCACTCTCACTTGTGCGGCGCTCCGTGCTGTCGATACTGATATATGTATATGCTGTTGTGTGCTGCACAAAGGAAGAAGTTGTCTGCGCTGCGCTACTTGGTGTACACGGACCGATACGAGGACGCACTCAGATTCGTTGCGGACGCAGAGGATCTGAAGGAGTACGTGTGTCGCGTCTTGTTCGACAAGAAAGGCGCGGGCCACCCAGCGACGCGGCATTTCGTGCGCAGCTTGGAGCTAGCGCATATTTTCCCATACGTTGATGTCAACAGCGACGTGGACGTGGTGCTCCCACCGCAGGACGAGTACGAGCCACTCGACAGCTGCGTGTCTCTCGCAGACTGCATCGGTGTCGAAAACATTGTCTTTGTCGACACGCTGGAAGGACTCCAGGCGTGTGTGGAACACCTCGAGGTCCAGTCCGTCATTGGCTTTGACTGTGAGTGGAAAGCAAACCATATTCCAGGAGCCAACAGCGCGGCGACGATGGAGAACCCGTGTGCGACGTTGCAACTCGCGTCAGCGCACAAAGCGTTCGTTCTCGATATCATCGCGCTGGGTGACATCAGCGGCGCGCTCGTAAAGATGTTTGGCGACGAAAGCATTTTAAAGCTTGGGTTTGATACCAAGGGGGACTTGAAACTTTTGCGCGCAATTTTAGGGCAACCCCATGGCGGTCATGGTCCTGTTGTCTCGGGGCTTTTGGACTTGCAGGCTGTCACGCGCAAGCTGTACGCACAGGGCGTCGTGGCTGCAGCTACAAACGGCGTCGAAGACACAGAAGAAGAGAAAAACGAGGAAGAGTCTGTACCTGACACTGTGGTGGAGAGCTCCGATGTTGCGGCGCCTGACGATGGGAACGCTGAGAAGAAAGACACGAAGAGGAAGAAGAAGAAGCAGCGACGCGTTGGTGGTGGTGGCAACGCCAAGAACTCTCTGGCGTTAGCGGGTGTTGCTGAGATGTACCTGGGCAAGCCGTTAGACAAACGCGCTCGCATGTCCGACTGGGAGCGTCGACCATTGACGCGTGCCCAGTTGCACTATGCAGCCCTCGATGCGTATGTTCTCGTTCGAATCTTCCAGCAAATGCAGCTGCAGCATCCGGAAGACGTCTTCGCATCCATTGTAAATCGGTGTACACAGAAGAATCTCAAGTAGACACATCAAGAAGAAGAGAAGCAAAGACACGGAGATTTAGTGCATTTGCTCGAGTTGTCTTTTTTTCCAACCGTGGCTCCTGTGAGTACTTGATCAGTCATCTGCTCATAAAACCCGTGAGCGCATCGGCAAACTGCACTTCCTCTGCACTGCTTTCGGAGCAAAACAAATGCTGCTGAAGTGCTGCGGGGAGCGCGGTGATCTTGATGAAGAAATCGTTCAGTTGCTTTTGCAGCTCTTCTTTTTCCTGCGGTACCATAGCAGCAAGAAGCGTACATTAGCGCCGATATTATGAAGCGATGCCATGAATTAATTGCCCAATTTCGTATCTGTCGCACCTCGTTTGTTTTCCGCAACTGCAGCGTGACGTCCTTCAGTTCGTGTTCAACGCGGAAGGTTTTCTCGCCAACTTCGTGGCGTAGCTCCTCGATCTCCATCTGGAGCGCGCGCTCTTTCTGCTCGGCATTCTTGATCGTGCCTGCCAACGTATCGACAAGCTCTGCACGACTCGCCATTTCATGGCGCACGGCAAGCTCCAGTTCCTCCACTTTGCGCTCCAGGACGACCTTTTGGTTGAGGAAGTCTTCCTGGGTCTGCTCGACCACGGCTTGCTTACGCTCGAGCTCTGCATTCAGCTTCTTGACGAGACTGAGCTCTTCCCGCACTCGCTTCGTCTCACTTTCGTCGATCTTCACACGCGAGCTTCTCGCCTGGTGCATCTTTTGCATCGTCTCGATCTCCCGCGCCATGCATGCGCGCAACTGGGTCTCTTCCTGTTTGAAACGATGGATCAGCGCCTCTTTTTTGTCTTCGAACTCGTTCTCCAACTGCGCACGCAGCTCTTGCAAATGCACGGCTGTCATCTGTTGGGTCACAATAGCTTCGAGTCGCTGGAACACTTGAATCGCTTCGTGGCGATAGAAACCGCGAAGCACACTCGCTTTCTCGGGTCCACTGGCTTGCTGGTTGTACTGCTCGTCGAATCGGAGGATCGTATTCAGCACCGCCGCAAACGACACTTTGCCATCGCTCTTTTCTCCGTCTCCTCCTTCTAGAGACTCACGTGAAAGCTGCTTCCAGATTGATCCTCGTGCGTGCTCGCAGTATTTGCGGGAATGGTCGCGCAGAGTTTCCAGTTCTTCTTCGTATTTCGCGCGAATCGAAGCTTTCAACTTGTTGCGCACGGTGCGTCGCCGCGTCGACTTGAATGTCTTGGACCCAGCGTGATACACATCCATCGCGAGCCGCAGAATCTCGTCATGCAGCTGATTGAACGCGTCCAGCTCAATGGGCGGTTCTTCTCGTGCCGACGAGTGCATGCAGTCCAGGTACGTGTGGAGTGCGTCTTCACTGATTGCTGCGCATTTCTGCTCGACGATTCCATCCCATGCGCTGCCCACATCGGGCTCGTCGCCATTGTGAACATCACGCGTGAAACTCTGCAGCATCAGCAGCAGAATGTCCCCCGTGAGATCTGTATTGAAAAGCTTCTTCACTGGCGCATGTGGACTGAAAAAGTCGAGGAGCTGTGTGCTTGAGATGTCAGCCGGGTAGGCAACGCCCAAGCGCTTAAACTGGACAATGCCATCCAAGACAGTCACGTCGTCGTTTGCACCGAGCGGTTGGTCTTGAAAGGACCGACTGGGTGAGAAATCGATGGTCAGCATTTTCGGAAGCAGCTCATGCACTTCTACCGTTGGATACTCCTTCACCAGCGTCTGGAAAAGCGACGTGAAGGGGGGAATGCTGCCAGGAAGAACCACGCTGGAGCTGCATCCGTATCCCTCGTCGTCGTCATAGCAGGACACCACGAGCGACGAGAGCGCACAGAAAGCGCCGATGAGCTCCCAACCAGGCGCACCCTGCACTGCATTCACATCCAAAACAACCACGCGATAGTCTTCTTCCACATAGGACACACACGTCAACAGAGTGAGCGGTGCATTCGGCACCACATGCTCGACGTGCTGCTGGTTCAGCAGTTGCGCGAAGAGCTCCACGCGTCTGCGTTGACTCGACGGCGCTCCTACCAGCGTGATCACAGCGAGACGCTCGTCCGCTATCTCTCGCGCTAGCAGTGCTGTCCCTGTGGATGTGAGGCTGCCGGTGAACGCGTCAAGAAGCGCCACATTGCGCCAGGTCACCTCCATTTGCGTGTCTCTCCGATGAATCGGCGGCAACAGTTCAATTGTGGTCGCGTGTTTGTTCGAAATGATCCGAAAAGAAGAGAATCAGATGGATCAGAGATCAATAGAAAAGAATCAGACGTTTCTATATTGTGATGATTTGTTGAAGCTACTGGAATAGGTTATTCATCTGATTCGGAACTCGAAGACTCGGAACATTGGGGAGCTGCATCTGCTGCGAGAGCGAGGCGATCGTTGTGGACAACGAGGTCGTGGCGGAGGAGCTCGACGCCGAGAGAGAGGAAGACGCAGTACCGTTGGACGAAATCGAGACGCCGAGCTCTCTGGCGTCCCCATTCTCCAGTCGCGTCATGAGCTCCTTCGTGTTGAAATCGAACTGCACGGGCTCCCACTTCTTGACTTCGCTTTGCGACGACTCGGACACGCTGACACGCTAGACGCGTCAAGCGAGAAAAAAGAGGTAAAGATGCACGCGCGACGAGTGAGTCAGCCATGGATACAGACACAACGCATGCAAAATACCATGAACCACCTTGGAGAACGATCGAAACAAACTGGTGACCGATCCAGCATTGAACACAGGTCCGGCCGCGCGATTGATGCTCTCCATGCGTTTTTCAAGCTCGCGGGTGCTTTCTTGCACTTTGCCCACGAATCTCTGCACAACAATATCAGCCAGACCAAACAATCAGTACCGATGCACACTCTCAGCACTAGCAGCTGTGTGTCGCGCGAGTCACCTCCATGATGTTAATGCGAAGAAAGATGTCTTCCAACTCATGGCAGTTTTCGAGCAGCGCCTCCATCAGCTGTTCTTGAGCTTGCTCGGCGTCCATGCGCACCAAGTCGGTCACGGCGCAGGCTTCGTCGATCTTGAAAAGCGCCAATCCAATGCGCTCGTCGATCGGCTGCGTGCCGTTCGTCGCTTCGTCGACCACTTCCTCGTACTCGCCACACAATCTGCGGAACGCGCGCTGCAGCGCCACGCCTTCTTCCTTCGTGTCCTCCATTGTCATTTCTGTTGTCATTTCTGTTGTCATTTCTGTTGTCATTTCTGGAGATGTAGCTCTTTCACCGTTGCCTCTCGGTAAAGTATGAGAAAGAGAATGCGAACTTGGTCTTTATTTACGAAAAACGCGTAATTACGCGATCGCTGGATGCAACATCTGTTTTTACACTCCGATAGAAGAACAGGGAGCACTATTGAAAGCCGGAAAAGGGTTCGACGACGAGCTCTTCGCGTTCTTTCTTCGTCAGATGCAGCCAACCACCAAGCAAACTCACCCAACTCTCCTGCGCGACAGCAGCAAGAGCAGACACAACGCAAGACCCATCCATAGACACACATAGAAGCAGCGATGAGCACCCCTCTCGACACCGCGCCGGAGCAGAAGAAAGCCTGGGAAGCCAGCTCCGACTTCGCCAACTACTTCTGCACCTATGCGTACATCTACCACCAGAAGCAGATGCTCACGGACGACCTGCGCATGCAGAGCTACCGCGACGCGATCTTCGAGAACCCGAACCATTTCAAGGACAAGGTCGTGCTCGATGTCGGCACGGGCAGTGGCATCCTCGCGATTTGGGCCGCCCAGGCTGGTGCGCGCAAAGTGTACGCCGTTGAGGTGTGTTTGGAAATGCGATCTGTGGCAGCGTTTGCGATCATCTTTTTTACTCATGGTGTTCTTGTGTCCCACTTGTAGGCAACAGATATTGCGATCCAGGCACGCAAGGTCGTGAAAGCCAACAATCAGGATCACATCGTCACCGTGATCCAATCCAAGATTGAAGACGTCGAGCTCCCAGAAAAAGTGGACGTGATCATCTCGGAGTGGATGGGGTACTTCTTGCTCCGCGAATCCATGCTCGACTCTGTGATCGTCGCCCGTGACCGATGGCTCAAGCCTGAGGGTGCGATGTTCCCGTCGCACGCCTCCATGTCGATCGCGCCAATGTGCAACGAAGATGACAGCAACAAGCGATTCAGTGAGTTCTCTAGCGCCATGGACGGATGGCGCAGCTTCGTGGAGCGCACGAAAACCACGTGGGGTGTGGATATGAGCGTCTTGGGGAGCGCGTTCAAGAAAGAGCAAGATCAGTTCTCGCTGCGCACGTCGGCGTGGGCGGAGCTCAGTCCTGGCGATTTGATCGGCGATGAAGTGGAAATCGGCTCCTGGGACCTCAAGACCTGCACACTGGAAGACGTCAAGACGGTGAGCTCGTCGTTCTCGTTCACGGTCTCGACCATGTCTCGCTTCGGCGGTATCGCTGGTTGGTTTGACACCGACTTCAAGGGGTGCGCGGAAAACCCAGCGATGAAGGAGGTGACGCTGACGACGTCGCCGTTCGTGCAGCCAACGCACTGGGGTCAGCAAGTGTTTGCGCTCTACCCACCCATCCAGGTCTGCGAAGGGGACCTCGTCGAAGGCACGATCTTTGTCGCGAGACGCTCGGACAACCAGCGTCTCATGAACGTCAAGTTCGATTACGAGGTGAAGAACCAATTGGACGATGAGTCTGGTTTTGCACCGTGTCCACCGCTCACGGCCGTTTTTCAGATCGAGTAGACGCGTTGCACCCACTTTTGCGGACATTCTCGATCTACCTTTTTCCGAATCACTATTGTCAGTAGGCTCCTTTTCCTTGTTCCAGTATTAATCATAGAGGGATCATTTCTTTCAGTGCATTTGCAGTCGTTTGCTCTCGTTTCAGTGCCAAGTCGTTTTTTTGGACCGCGAGAGTTGCGCCAGAGTTGGATCTGATTGAGCTGCTTGTTGAGCGTGGGGGAGAGCACCAAGACGCAGCAAGACGCAGCAACGACGATGACGACGCACTTTGATCGGGAGCTGCACACGCGCTTCTTCCTGAAGAACCTGCGGTCGATGCCCGCGCCGTACGCCTCGCAGGATGTGCATCGCGTTGTGCTGGTGCGTTTCGTTTGGTGCAGCGAAAGGCTTTCTTGTGGTGCGCGTTGCGTGCGTAGAGCCCTGCGTGACGGCATTCTGTGTTTCCTTGGCAGGCGTACTTCTGTGTGCACGGTCTCGCGGTGCTCGGGGAGCTGGATCGAGCGGACAAGCAGGAGATCATCGAGTGGGTGTATTCGCTTCAAGTGCACCCTGACAAGAACGATCGCAGTGGGTTCTGCATGAAAGCGTATTTGAACGAGCTACGGTAATGGCACTGATCCTTTTTCCTTTCTTTCTGCATGTGCAGGCGTGAATGCGAGTGACTGTGGTTTCCGCGGTGGTCCGTTCTTGGGGAATCTGTTTGGCTGCAACCCAGTACGTTATCATGTCCGGTCAATATGGATCTATGATGAAAATAATAGCAAACTGGTGTCGCTTGCATTTAGATGGAGTATGTGAGTGAAGTGTACGACACGAGCAATATCGCGTCCACGTATGCAGCCCTGTGCATCCTGAGAACGCTCGGAGACGACCTCGGCCGTGTGAACAAGGCTGCAGTGATTGGCGCTTTGCGGCATTTGCAGAACAAGCAAACGGGGAGGTAGATGCAACAATAGTGGCACGTTTGACTCAGGTGGATGGTTTGTATGATGCGACTTGCGTTGTCTTTGATCGTAGCTTTTCGTCGTTGCCTTACGGCTCCGAAGAAGATATGAGATTTGTGTATTGCGCAAGTGCCATCTCGTACATTTTGGACGATTGGTCGGGTGTTGATGCCACTGCGATGGTGCGCTACGTGAACTCCTGTCTGGTACGTTGACTGCAGTCCATGTCGAGTATGTTTTTTTGTGTGTGTGAGAGGTACGCTTGCGTTGACAAGAGGATGGTTTGCGTGTGCTGGCATAGACTTATGACGGTTCTATTGGCATCGCACCGGATGCTGAGGGTCATGCTGGCGCCGTGTTTTGCGCCATCGGTGCGCTCGTTCTCTCTGGTCGCCTTCTGCAGCTGAGCGTCGACCAGTCGGAGCTCATCCGATGGCTCGTGTTTCGACAGCAGAGCGGGTTCCAGGGACGCTGCAACAAAGATCCCGACACCTGCTATGCGTTCTGGAATGGCGCGACGCTGGATCTCCTCGGTAAACACTCCTTTGTCGATATCCCAAGCTGCCAAGAGTTTGTGTATTCGTGCCAATTCCCATTCGGAGGCATCGCCAAGTTTCCCGACACGATGCCCGATGTGATGCACTCGTACTACAGTCTCGCGTGGCTCAGTATCGCATCCAATCACAACAAAGCGAACCGAACCACTTCCACCTATGCGCTCCCAGACCTCGCTCCTCTGGACACCAAGCTCCAAGTGCCGTTTTTCCCCAAGCCAACGTCGAAGAAATAGAGGAATGTCCGTTGGGTGTGAATAGTTTAGTATGTCGATGTTTTTAGCAATTTAGATGGGTGCATCATCTTGGCATGTCTTCCTCCTCCATGGTTATGTCAAGATCTCGACGCCATCTTCTGTGATGAGCACAGTGTGCTCGGCCTGCGCAGATCGCTTCCCATCTACCGTCGCGACCGTCCATCCGTCGTCCCAATGCAGAATCTGTGTGCGTCCACCCCATCCATACAAAAGTTACTCGAGCGTTAGTTGCAAGAGGTCAGCATAGATGCAAAATGCATGTGTATATAAATGACTACGTACATCTTGGCTGCCTTCACAGACCGCTGGTTCGACTGTGAACGCCATGCCCGGGAGCATGTACCCTGGTTCCCCGTTGCGGTGGTGCAGAATGAACGGCAGCGAGTGGAACTCCTGGCCGATGCCGTGACCCGTGTAGTCGCGATTCACGGCAAAGCCCTCGCTCTCCACAACCTCTTGGACGAACGCACCGATCGCGGAGAACCGGTTGCGCGGCTTGCAGCACTCTTCGATGGCGCCCATAAGCGCCTTGTTCGTCACTTCGACGAGGCGTTTGCCCGTCGCATCGACATTCTCCCCCACGAGGAACGTCTGTGACGTGTCGCCGTGGAACCCGTCGACAAACACAGAGATGTCGATGTTCACGATGTCGCCATCCTCCAACTGCCGGCTGCGTAGTATCGCACGCGCATGAGAGATAGAGGAAGCGTTAGTGAGATATTCGAGGAGCTCGTAAAGTAAATGCGGACGGTGTCCCACCCACCTGTCAGGGATGCCGTGCACGACGATCTCGTTCACCGACGAGCAGAGCGATTTCGGAAACCCGCCGTAATTGAGTGGCGACGGGTACGCGTTGCGGCGCAGGATCTCTTCGTGCACCAGGCGGTCGATCTCGTCGGTCGTCTGTCCGACCTGCACGAGCGGCTTGGAGAACGCGAGGATGTCTCGCGCGAGCGCGCACGCTGTGCGCAGTTTCTGCTGCTGGGCTTTGTCGAGGATCGGGATGAACGGCTTGAGGTTCGACATGCCGCCGTTCGCGGCATACGGCGGGTGCGCGATGTGCTTCGGCACGGCGCGGCGTGGCGACACCCGTCCGGCGCGGATCGGCGCACGCGCACTGCTGCTGAAGACTCGCTTCAGCATCGCTGCTGCTCTTTCCCTGCGCCGTCGATTAGGACACTACCGGAAAATGAATGGGGCCGACTGACGGACTGACCGGAAAAAAAGGGGACGGGCATCGAATACGGTAGTGTGGTGTCATAGAAAAGGGACTGACATGGGATCGACATGCGACCTCCAAGCACCAAAATGGGTCTTCCTTCCGATATGAATAATGTCTACTGACGCGGCTGCTATTATTGTTTGCATTCGGGATGGCGTGTTATCGTTTTATTGTGCTTCTACATGGGTATACTTATTTGGTGACGCGGCGCGCGTATCGGGAAAACAAGCGCGCGAGGAACGGCGCAGCGGTGATCGTCAATGCGCCGCGTGCAGGACCTATATCGTATCAGACAGCCGTGAGCGAAACAATCGGTAAACGCGATGCATTTCAGGATTACACACAGTGCATCATGTCCGTCTACCTGTGGCGAGGGTGGAGACGTACGCCAATGCGAGCGTCCCGGCTTCGGGATCCATTTTCGACAGGTCGACAAATGGCACGCGCTCCACGACGTTCCGCAGGTCGACGCCGTAGCGGATCGCCGCGTAGGAGCCGGAGAACGTCGTGGCGAACACGGATGTGTGGAAGAGCAGCGCCGTGCGTCCATACGTCTTCAGCACGTGCTTCACCTTGTCCTTCATCGCTCTTCGCTTCTCGTCCAAGCGAGCAGAAATGCGCTTCGTTGCACTTGAGGAGGCAGGTCAACGACGCGCATCTAGTAAAAAAAAAGGATATATCTGCGACAATGTGACGTCATTCCCAGACGTTATATTGCGCAGCGACGCATGCGACATGGAGACACAATAATGCGATACTGCTATTGGCGCGTCGCAGGGCAACATCACCAAAACGGAAAGCAACAATGCGGAACGCCAGCATGTATTCATCGGTGCTGTTTGAAGGAGCTGCTGCTGCTGCCTCGTTGGATCGCAGTCGAAGAAGACGACGAAGGCTTCACGCGCGCACTCGCTGGTAGCAGCGCGAATGGTCGATCCGCTGTGCTCTTTGCGTGCTCGTTCGTTGCGGTTTTCTGGCGGTCTTGCAGCTCCAATTGCACGCGCTCGAGCTCCATCTCGATCTGCGATTTCCGCGCTTCTAAGTCGCGCAGCGAGACAACTAGGACGCATACAACAAGATGGCGAGGATATCAGTCTCCGTCGTCTCGCCACAGAATAATGAAGGGACAGCTGGGTTGTGAGCGTACATGTCGTCGCGACAGATCCAGACATTTTCGTTCGTGTGCTCGACGACGAGGTGCGGGAAGCGGATGTGTAGCTGCTGGCGACGCTGCTGCTGCTGCAAGTGTAGCTGCTTCTGGAGGAACGCGAAGACGCCGCGATGGATGCAGTCTGCGCATTTACGACAGAAAGAGAGTGTTGACGCAGAAAGAGGGTTCGTGAGCGTTCGGCAGGAGGAAGTGCAGATTACTGAATGCAGTAGCGTGTATACCTCGCCGTCGTCGTTGTGAGCGTGTCTGTTAGCATTGCTGTCGGGATCTACCGAAGCGTAATACCAGGATCAGGGTGCAACACGCAGAGAAATGGTCAATTGGTTCCTCGCGCGAACGCTTTGTCCGCGAATAGAAATGCAGGTCAGCATTCCACTGCCTCCAGCGCAGCTGTACGCACGTGATTTCCTCGAGGCGCTAGGTGTGCTTCGTGAGCTTTGCGTTCCGTCGGCGTCAGCAGGTCTGCACACAGAGCACAGCGTTTTGCAAGCATGAGCCATTAGCGAGTCGATCTGCATGCTGCCAAATCTCACACACACACATAAGGATCGCGGAATACATGAAAAAAGCACACGAACGTCTGATGCGCTCTCGACGACGCCTGCATGTTGTGGCAAGGTCGATGAGCGAGATGGTGTTTTAGGGCTTTTTTCCGCGTTCTGACGCGTCAGTCGCCGCGTGAATGTGTGGTGAAATGTCGCGACTCTTCGGGCGACACCACCGTTTCTCTATGCTCTTATATTTGGTGCGGTCGGTGACAATTGCCGCAGTTTGAGACCAAGACAAACCATCCGAGTGAGTGACCTCGGACGCCATCTCGTGGGCATTCTATTGCTCGAGTTGTGGCAACGAAAGACATGGCGACGTGGAGTAGTCATGGCGAGAAGAAAGCGCAGCGCATGGTAATGTGGATCTTTTCCCAATGACCTGTCAATTGCCCCTTCGCTGCTGAAATGTCTCCGACTGATGTATCTGTCGACTGTAAAATGGTATAGAAACCTAGCGAGATCCTGCATGCGTTCTCGACGGCAAAGGCGAAAGCAGCGCGCCGCGCGGCGCCGAGCAAGATCATCGATTTTGTCAACGCCGATGATCACACGACGCATGTTGCCAGCAGCGTCCCCGTGCACAAACCGATCTTTGAGCCGACACCCTCGGAGGTGTGGATCGATGAATACACCCCTTTCCATACGGTCACCGTCAAGCTGAGCTTCCGCAACTGCGACACCGTCGCGCGACGCATGAAGATCGAACCCCCGCAGTCGCCATTCTTCAAAATCTCACCCTGGTTGGCTCCCACAAGCAGCAACAACAGGTCCGGGGGAGTCGGAGACAATCGAATCGATGGCAAAATCGCTGCCGGCATGGAGATTGCGTTCCAATTGGAGTTTTCTCCGCAGGAGATCAAGGAATACACGGCGGATCTTGTTTGCTGCACCGAACGGGAGCGCTTCCTATTGCCTGTGCGCGTGCGAGGACGCTACGCGGCGTTGGATATCCCCGACGACATCCACTTTGGAGTGTGTCCCGTGAAGATGGCTACCTCCAAAGTGCTCACGGTGCATAATGTTGGATCTCGCGGGGCGAAGTTTGCGTTCAAGACCAGCGACAATTTCCAGATCTCTCCCCAAAGCGCAGTGTTGGAGCAGGGTGCAGCTGTCCAGCTCGAGCTTGCGATGACTCCACCATCTCTGTCGGAGAGAGAAGGCGAGCTCACGATCACTGATGACGCGGGACAGACAGCAGTCGTGCACTTGACCGGGGATGCACAGAATGTGGAAGTGTACCTCAGTCAGCCAATGGTGGAGCCGAATCCGACGTACATCTCGCTGTCGTCTCGGAAAACGATTAAAATTTGCAATGACAGCGAGTTCACGCTCCAGTTTAGCTGGAAATCCTTTCAAGGTTTTTCGCAAGAAGAACTGGAACGCGATCGCCTGTTGGAAGAGTTGGCGAAAATGGAGAGTGCTGAATTAGAGCAGCTCAAGTGCGAAGGCAGCGACGACGTCAGCACGACTTCGCAATCCCCGTTCGACGCACGGAAGACGCTTGAGAATAAGTACAAGCATTTGCGGAAAGCGGCCATGGAGGATAGCATGCAATTTGTCGACGAATGCTTTGGGGTAACTCCGCTAACAGGACGCGTATGGCCGCACGCTGAGGTTGACGTTGTGGTATGTTTCTCGCCGATCACTGCGCTCCTATACTCCTGTTGCGCATACTTGGAGATTGCCGGACAAGAGTCTCGGATTCCTCTGCAGATTCGAGGTCAGGGCATTGGTCCGCGAGCCAAAGTTGTGTACAACGAGTTGCTGGATTTCGGCGACGTCTTTATTAGCGATGAACGCACTCGAGACTTCACAATTCAAAACAAGGGAGAAATCCCAGCGGTGTTTGAGCTTATCCCAATCGAATTGCCGCCGGAAATGACAATGTCGGTGCATCCAGCGCGTGGGGTCCTGGCAGTGAATGCGATGTGCAAGGTTGAGGTGACTTTTTCCTCCAATGAGCTTGGCGATGTGTTTGTCCCCATCCGCTTCCGTCTTCACGGATCCGAAGACCAGCTTTCGGTGCGTTTCAAGGCGAATGTGATCCCTCCAGTGTTCCACTTTGATGTGGACGTGATCGACTTCGGGTCGGTATCGTATTCGTTTCCGCAAACAAAGACGGTGAAGCTCGTCAGTGCTTCGAAAATTGCGATGAAGTACTCGCTCCGCATCCCAGAAGAGGCCAATTACAAAAAGAAAGAGTTTGAGATCGTTCCTGCGAATGGGAGACTCGACGCATACGGAGAGCAAGAGGTTCGAATCAACCTTACGTCGTTCAATGTCAAGACGTACGACTACCGACTGGTCATCAACGTCACGGGAGTTGGCTCGGATTTGCTCAGCATCCCTATCAAAGCCCGCTGCTTCGTTCCAGATGTCGTGCTCCAACAGCCTGAGCTCGAGTTCGGGACATGTTTTCTTCGGTACCCGCACAAGCAAACGCTCGTATTAGAGAACAAGTCTCCGCATCTGTACGGACGATTCGAAATCGGCGAGCAAGACGATCACTCCAGAGCGATTGCAACGTACAATGCCAGCGAATTTTCCGGCACAATCGGTCCGGATGAAAAAGTGGCGATCGATATCTACCTGTCCTGTGAGAAACTTGGTAGTATCCGCTTGCCCATGGCGATCACCATTCCGGGAAGTACAGAGTTGCCGCTCTCGGCGACGTTGACAGCACTCGCCACGGGTCCGAAAGTCGAGATTGACCAACCAGAGATCCATTGGGGCAATTGCACGTGTCTAGTGGACCACGAGCGCACTTTACGGATGACAAACACTTCGCTGATCCAGGCACCTTACAAGACTTTCATACGGAATGCACGATCCAAATTTCAGATTGATAAGAAAGAAGGCGTGTTGCCTCCGGGGGAGAGTGTCGATTTCCTCCTCGTCGCAAATCTGGACGACACAATTTTATTCAAAGACCAGCTGCACATCTTAGTCGCGGAGGGAGAGAATCTGATCATCCCACTGGCCATGAAAGGCGTCGGGACAACGATGTGGTCGCCGAGTGAGCTACGTGTGATCGACTTCAGCCACCAGATGACCAATATCGAGTGCGAATGGAGCTGCACGCTGGAGAACAAAGGAAAGCGCGCTCAAGTGCTGACATGGATCAACCGAACCGCAGTAGCGAAACTGAAGCTGCTTGAAGCATCAGCTTCGACAGCAACGAAGAGAAGTGGACCGGGACAAAAAACTGCGAATAAGTCGTCGAGGGCTGGGAGTAGCTATTCTCGAGATGGAAGCGGTGGTGGCGCTGCTGCAAGCGATGAAGTCGTTCCTGTCTTCTCCGTCTTCCCTGCAAGCATTGAGCTCAAGCCGAGGACAGCGTGTGTCTTCGTCTTCAAAGGGCTGTCCTCGACCGCTGGGTTCATTCAAGAAGAACTGGTGTGCGAAACGCGAGTCGGGAAGGAGAAAGTCAGCAAAGTCGCATTTGTCACAGAAATCTGTGGGAACTTTCTCAATCCAAAGCTGACGCCATCCGCATCCTTACTCTCGTTTGAGTATGTGCATCAGCCAGGCATCGACATATCCAGACAATCGAAACCGTTGTGTCTCACCAATGCCTGTGAGCTTCCGCTGTCGTTCACCTTACGCACTCAGACTCCCTTCGCGCTTGATTGCTGGGAGGCGATTTTGCAGCCAGGGGAGCAAGTTGACTTGAACGTCGAGTTCTACCCTGGATTCAAAGACGATCATTTGTGTCGGGTCATTAACGGCAAGATTGTCATCGCGTACACTGGCCACCCGCAGAGAGACAGCGTGGACTTGTTGGGCGACATCAGCTTCCCCAATTTGTCGTTTGAAAGCTCCAAGATTGACTTTGGTTGCACCCTCAACGATACGCAGAAATCGATTTCGGTGAACGTGGCGAATGTGTCGAAAGTGGACACGACTTTCCGATGGGTGTTCATTGAGGACGAGAAAGAGGCGCGCGGCGTGGCGACTGCAAAGAAGCCGTACATCCCGATCAACCAGGTGTTTGATATCCTGCCCATCCGCGGCCACTTGAAACCGAACGAGAGCGAGAAAGTCGAGTTTATCTACTACGGCCATGCCAACCGGAAATTCAAGAGCACCGTGGCATGCGAAGTGGAAGGAGGACCCGAATATGAACTCACATTGCTGGGGGAAGCGTCGTCACTGGTGTACAAGCTGGACAAACAGTTTCTGGATTTCGGACAAGTGTTGTACAGCAAGACCGAAGACCGTGAGTTTTCGATACTGAATGTGGGCAAAGTCCCCTATGAGTTTACTATTGTCGCCGACAAGATCGGTCGTGGGCGGTTTGTCGAGGTTTCCCCCAGCAATGGCAAGATCGCGCCGAACGACAAGCAAAAGATCCTAGTGCGCCTGCGACCTGGCATCCCAGAGCAGTTTGAAGAAACCCTTATTCTCGAAGTCGCGCATTTCCAGCCGATCGAGTTTAAGCTTTTCGGTGTCGGTATTTTTGCATCTGTGAATATCAATCTGCCGCGTGAAAATCACCCTTCGAGCACGATTCAGGGCGAAAACCCGAAATGGAGAGATCTGAAAAAGAACGCACGCCGAAATCTGGAGCTCTCCACGCTGAATGCAGCAATGATTGCAGCAAATAGCAGCAATAGCAGCAGCTTGGCTTCGTCGGATTCCAAGTCAACAGTGTCGACGATGCCTCGTACTTCCGAGAGAAACAGTTCGAATGGATCCATCCCCCCTTCGCCAATCGGTAAGGCTAGTCAGCGCGTGAATGGACCGCAAAGACCACTACGTGGCCATGCTGCAATCGGACCCCAAATTGACGACCTCGACATAGAAATCGAAGCGTGTCGGTTGTTCTTTGCAGATTACCTGTTGTGTCAAGAATCGAAAAAGTTGGAGAACAAAGCGGCGCTCAAGGTCGAGCTGCTCAAATCTCCGCAGAACAGCGATTCGGAAGAAGTGCGCGCTGCGGACGCTGCAGCAACGAAAGCTCCGCGACCAGAAAATGGCAGCGCCGGAGGCAAACCTACGACCAAGAAGCGCGTGTTCGAGAGTTTCCCGTTTGTGCTGTCCCAATTCGTGCTTGATTTTGGGAATGTGGTGCTGGGCACACACAAAATCAAGAAGTTCTCCATCACGAACATTGGTCCTGTCCCAGCATCGTTTCAGCTTGACAAGAACTCTGCTCTCTCGCGCGGTTTTCAAATTGAACCTGAGCGGGTCGTACGGCTTCCAGAGAAGCAAGCTGTCGAGTTTACAGTGACTTTCCAAGCGCGAAAGAATATTTCGTTGGGGGTGCATCAAGCACAGCTTCCTATCGTCATGAAAAATGGTCCGCCATGCATCCTCACGATACGAGCACTCGTGACTGTACCAGACATCTCTATCTCGATGGAAACGATCGACTTTGGGAAAATGGCAGTGAGCACCTGTCATACCATGTTCACGCAATTGCAGAATATATCGGCAGTGCCAGCGGAGTGGGCTGTGAAAAATCCCATGGGCTCGGCAAAAGACCAGAGTAATTTCCGCGTCACACCGCAAGGTGGAGTGCTCGCGCCTGGATACAAAGTCAACATTCAAATCGAGTTTGTTCCCGACGACAACCGACATTTCGCGATCAAACTGCCGATCAAAGTGGCATCAAACCCGAAAACGAGGTCAATAACGTGTCGAGGAGAAGGTTCAGAATTACGGCTGAGCTTCCAACCGCCGATGGTGGAGCTGGGTCCGATGCTGCCGTGCTCTGGTGTGGCGGAGCATATCGTGGAGATGCGCAACGATTCAGACTACCCCGTCGAAGTGTTTTCGCTTGATTTCGATCCGGTGTTTAAGGAAGATGAGGAATTGTTGCGGCACTTGTCGGTTTACAATGCTGACGGGGTGTTGCATTTACCTGTTCGATTGCCTGACCAGCCTCTGAGTGAATATCTGATGGAGAATGGACTGCTCTCGGCAGACTCGATTGAAATGGTAGATTCACCTGCGGCAATAGACTCCGTACCGACTGACGATCTATCAGCTCCGGTGGATGATGCTGATAGTGGAAATGATGCGAACCATCTAGAGCAATCTGATCTGCAAAGCAGCTCAGCGGCGCTTTTAACAAAGCCAATCACGCGCAAAGGAACTGATTATATCATCCTAGGTCCTCCTCGATGCGGAAAGTCCACACAAGCTCATCTGCTCGCAGAAAAGGAAAACGTGGGTGTGTGGAATATAGACGATGCAGTCCGGAGTGTTTGTGTCGAGTCGAGTTCTCTCGGTGAGGCAACCCGTCTGGCACTTGGGTTGATCCCTGCATCGGATCAAGACGAGGGTACTTATCCTGGTGCGGACGGTGCTGCTGTCCAAGACCCAGTCCGTAAAGACTCTCTGCCAGATGCATCTCATCCAGTGTCAGAATCCTCGCCAGAGTCGGAGGATGGTCCGCAAGAAGAACCCACTGAAAACTCTCTTTCGAGATCGCTGTCGTCGTCGTCGTCGTCGTCAGAGCCACTGGCTTCATTACTTGATCAAATTCTGCTATGGCGCCTATCGCAGCCCGATCTGCAAAATGGAGGTGTGTTGGACGGACTTGAGAACTCTTTTGTCAGCTTTGAAACAGCGACTGCAGCGTGCTCGAAAGTGCTCTCGGCAGCTCGTGTCGTAGTGCTCCACTTTGACGAAGAGTGCTATGAGATGACGACTGCGTCACTGAAAGATGAAGCAGACATCACGTCGGTCCCGTCAAAAGAACTTCTATCCAACCAGTCATTCACTAACCTCGCGGAAGAAGTGGTGCAAGAGGAAGAAAGGGTGCCAAATGGAATCGAAGAAGATACTCGTGGTGAAGTCGATATCAATCCCGAAGTCGATGCCGATCCGTCCGAGGCTGCAGATGCCGATGGCGCTTCTTCTCGATCGGATCTTGCACTCTATCGTGAAAAAGTAGATGGTTTAATTGCGAGCAGAGCACAAACCCATCCAGCTACGTTCGCTGACTACTGCCAAGTCGCCGAGACAAAGAGGCAACACCTTCTGGGACTTTTCACCCAAGATCGGCACAAACAGCTGCAACCTGACACGAGCAATGCATCCGTAGCGCTCATGGAGACAGAAAATGGCAGCGAAGACACCACAGAACCGTCATCACCGCTGCCACCAAAGGATTGGGTGCGTCCGGATAACTTTGTTTTGGAAGTTCAAATCAACGAACCTGGAGCAGCGCTCTTCATCCATAACTTGGTTTACTCCGCTATTGAGAAGCACGTCCGTGAACTCGAATCCAGTCACCTCGTGATCCCTCCTCCAGCAAAGTACCAAGTCATTCGAAGACCGTCCGAGCGGTTTCCGAGGAAACCAGTCGCTCGCTTTCAGATCTATGCGCCTCCTTCTGCGGATGCTGGTCTGCAGCATTCGAACCAGCAAGAGAAGGATGATGCTGACACATTGGATGCCAACGATCCCAACGGAGAGAAATCAGCATCTGAAGACACAAACCCGAGTCCTGCTACTCGATGGGTGATCCCTTCTCGCTCGAAAGTTGATCTACTGGTTCAATTTTCGTCCCCGGATGTTGGCATCTTTGATTGCAACCTAGGGTTTGAAATTGCCGGTGTTCGCCGCGAATTTACGCTCTTCTGTCGAGGTGTCTGCACTGTGCCAACTATCAACAGTGATCCGCGGAATGTGTTCATGAGTCGCGTCAAAAGTCGCCCCGAGAATGCGTTCGTGCAGAAGAAGTTTGTTTTGTCGAAAAACCAGTTTGAGTTTGGACCACTGATAGTGCTCAATGAGGCGCCGAAAGTCCCGGAAACCGAGCAAGACTTTGCCCACTACCTCAAGACCAGTCCAAACAATGTCGAAGTGTTTCGCATGTCGAACACCAGCGCGTTCCCTCTTCGCATTGATTTTTCCCTGGAGAAAGGCGATGGAGAGACTGCATTTTGTGTGTACCCTCCTTTCCTGGATATCCCCGAGGGGGAGACGGGTGAAGTCAAGCTTTGGGCGAGTCCTACGAGCGACGGACTTGAAGAAAATGCTCTTGTGTGCTGTGTCTCCGACAATCCGGAGCCGATCATTTTCTCCGTGAGCTGCTTTGGCTGCACGCCATCTCTACAGCTACGAGGACCATGGGAGCAGCCGGCTGCAAGCAGCACATCTGAAAGCGAGTCCTCCTCCTCACCAAGAGCTCCATCGTCTCTATCAGGACCACCATCGCTGGTTCTGGATTTCGAGCAACTGATGCTCAAGCGACAGGAAGAGAAAACGTTTTTCGTTGAAAATGTATCCCCCATCGCGGTGTCCTGGTGTTTACTTTGTGGCGAACTACCTCCAGATTTCCGTGTGTTTCCAACGGAAGGCACAATCCGACCACTCCAGAAAACGCCCGTACTCGTGGTATTCTCTCCTACGACAGAAGCCGTCTACAAGCACCCAATCCAGATTCAATTCTCGGATGCCGAGAGCGGGTTGCAAATCGAAGCGCGGAACCGCGTGTTGTCGCTGACCATTGCCGCTGAGGCGTATAAAATCGATGTCAGCTCCTTTGAGAAAGACAGCTCAGCGGGGATCGAAAGCCCAAGCGGTGGCTCCACGACTGCGAATGGAGATGGCAGTCTCGATTTTGGTCTTGTTCGCGTTGGCGAAAGTCATTCGCGATCGTTTAATATTCGCAACCGTGGGAAATACAGCATCAAGTACCTCATCAGTATTCGGACCCATTCGTCGCGGGAATTGTTTAAAGTGGAGCCCACGGAGATGATCCTCGAGCCGGACAAGGTGTCCAGCGTGAGTGTTACTTTCCTCGCCAAGCACGAAGTTTCTTTGCGCGATTGCAGGGACATCAAATGCACGATCGTCGAGATGATCTCGGGCGAGCCGTGCCGCGAATTCACTGTGTTCACCACGGCTCGGTCGGTGTTCAGTGTGTTCCGCGTGCAACCGAACCGGGGAATCAACTTTGGTCCGCACAAATACAATGATCACGCCAAGTCGAAGCGCCTAGAGATCAGGAACGATGGCGAGTTCCCGTTCAAGTACCGAGTACGACCGCCACCTGATGCTGCAGACGGTTCGGGCGACGTATTGACCCATGAAACGACGCTGCACCCGACAGTGCTAACCATGGGTCAGTTCTCGATTTCGCCTGATTGCGGAAACGTTGACCCAGGCGTCACCGTCGGTCTTGATGTCACATTCCAGCCGAAAGAGTGCAAAGTGTACCGCGAGTTGCTTCACATCGAGATCTCAGGTCGCAATACCCTTGATCCTGCAGGTGCAGATTCGCTTCAGTACGAGTTGGTCGGAGAAAGTTGTTTCCCTGGCATTAGCACTGGCGACTACGAGAGTATCTTCGAAGAGCAGATTGTCGTGCGCTCGCTTGGACTCGACAATGCGGCGTCTGCGCAGCAACAGGCGTCATCGCAAGCTCTCGGTCTCCCTATGATGGGGATCCAAAGCGTGGTTTTTGCAGAGAAAGAGAGAGTCTTTTCGTTCGGGGCTCTGATCGCTGCGGCGAACTCGAAAGGCACTGTGGAGCGGTACAAGATCACCAACCCCACAAAAGTAAACACGACGGTGCAATTCCAAATAACTTCGCATCTCCCCAGCTCGGCCACTGAAGCAGCGACTTCGCAAGCGTTCACGGTCCAGCCCTCCGTGTGGGAGATCCCTCCGCTTGAGCATCGATATGTCAGTGTGTACTTCAAGCCAACCACAATAGCGTCCTACCAGGCGGTGTTCACAGCAAAAGTCGGCGACAGTCCACCTCAAGCAGCACCTTCGTCCAATGACACGTTGTTGCAATTTGAGCTGCGCGGGGAAGGAACAATGCCGTGTGTGTCCGTCGTCGACCCCACACAGCGTGAACCCAACGGATCCTTGCTGCTGCATTTCGGTCGAGTGCGAGTATCGAAGGCAAAGGATTTACCGATTGTCTTACGAAACGACGGGATCCTCTCGGCTACAGTGCTGTTCTCTATCCAATCCAACCCAAACTTCTTGTTTGCGCTCGGGAACGGCTCCGTCTCGATTGCACCAAAGGCTACGGAGACGCTTTTCATTCAATTTAAGCCGCAGAAGATGCACGAGGAAGCAACGACTTCGCTTCTTAAAGTCACTGTGCACAGCAATCCGTTCGACGAAACTACCGTGAAGCTGTCGGGGATTGGGTACAAAGAGGACTTGGTGTTTGAAGATCTACCGTTTGGCCATGACGATGAGCTTCACTTTGAAGACATCCAGCTTGTCTCGGAGCAGCACAGTGCGGATTCAGGACAAGGCGAACAGCACACCCAGCAGGATATGAACTCGACGCCGAAAGCTGATGTCAAAGTCTTTTCACTTTGCAACCAGTCTGGCGAAACGATCCGCTTTGCGTGGCCGAAGACGCCGCCATTCGCGTTCACTCCTGCTGTGGGTCATCTCAAGCCTAAATCGTACAAGCTTATCACAGGAACGTTTTCTCCCGGGTCCCTTAGTACCAAGGCGGTGGTATACGACGCTCATTGCATCGCTCTGCAAGCTCAGCGCATCGCCTACAAAGACCCGGCAGCAGCTCAGTTATCCAGTGATTGGGACGAAAATACTCGGACCGTGTCGTTTGAAAGCAGTGCTGGCTCCGATGAAACGCTTGCGGAGCCAGCGTATGACGCTGTTGGGGTGCCGACCGTGATCAATTTGAGTTGCTTTGCCGCTGCTGACGTCCTTTCATTCGAATGCGACACGAAAATGATCACTTTCAAGCGAACGTTCATGCTACAAGTCTGCAGCCATCGCATCTCGATTCGAAATACAAGCAAAATCAAACTGATGTTCTCGTGGCGCTTTGAGCGCGCATTTGGTGCAGATCACGACGGGTTTCTCCCCGTATCGGCGGGGAGTGTGGATGACGACGACTGTCCCTTTGAAATAAGCCCAGAGGTTGGCACCATCCCCGCGGAGGATAGTCAGGTGTTCACTGTCAAGTTTGCACCAATGGAAGTCGATGAATACCACTACGTGTTGGTCTTGGATGCTGAATCGGTTCACGATGACGAGTGGAGCAGTCTACGCATCGACATACGAGGCTCGTCCCTTCGTCCTGCGTGCCATTTCGATGTGGAGCGCAGCGACTACGCTCAACGGAGAGCACCGTATCTTTTGGGACCAAGCGGAGAGCTCGGTCCACTTGATCCTTCAGTCAAGGTGATTGAAATGGAATCCCTAGGCGTTCGCGTGCGAAACACGAGACGCTTCTATGTCGTGAATCCGACGAACGTCTCGTACGAGTTCACGTGGACCCCTGACGCTGAGATCAATCCGTGCTTCCGATGTGCAACACCGAAAGGACTCATGCTTGCAGGGAAGCGCTGTGAGATGATTTTTGAATTCACGCCGCAGCAATTGGAGCTCCAAGAAATGTTCTGGCGGTTCCAGATCCCTCATTTCCAAGTCAACCAGCTCTTTCTCTTTGTCGGCACCACGACCGAGCCTCGCGTGCTCTTGGATCGTGGCAGCGTGAACTTCAATACGCTGTTGATTGGTACGAAGGCGTCCCAGAGCATCGCGTTGGTGAATCACGAGCATATCCCATTCAATTTCGTGTTCGATAAAGCGTCGCTGGATTTCGCAAATGAGACCCCAGCACTACTTGTTCATCCGTTAAGCGGCGTCATCCCGCCAAATAGTCGCTGCAACATTGACATCGAGTTTGTGCCGACCGAGGAGAAAACCTACAATTTCAACCTGAGCTGCATCGTGAAGCGCAAACCGACGCGACTATCGCTGAACGTCAAAGGAGAAGGATACAGTATCCACGACGCACTCACGATCGCATCCGATGATCAAAGTGACGCGCGGTCTGTGGTTCTTGGCGCCGGCAACCTACTGGACTTTGGGGCTGTGCGAGTGAACGAAGAGCTCCAGCGCAGTGTGATTATCCACAACCTCGGCAAATTCAACTTTGAGTTCAACTGGAGCTCACAGAAATTCCCTGCAGCGTTCACCATCGAGCCCATGCAGGGTACTGTGAAGAAAACCGACAAAGTGACGTGCAAGCTGCTGTTTGCTCCATCCAGACAGACATCTCTTGACGGGACGCAACTTGCGTGCACCATCGCTGGGTCCCACCACTACGTGTTTGCGCTTCACGGGAACGCCGTCCCACCGTCGTTGCAATTCTCGTTTCTGTCGCACGACTTTGGTCCGTGTTTCATCGCGGACCCCGATGCCCTGCCAATCTCCGAGACGACGAATTTGACGATTTTCAACATGGATCCTGAAATCGGGATCGACTTGGACTGTATGTTTGAGAAGAAGCCGCACTTGCGCGTGGATTGCCCGCCGACGGTGTTGGGACCACGCGAGTCTGTGAGCATCCCCATTACGTTCACCGCGCGACAGGAAACCTCGTACATGGAAATGGTGCCATTCACCATCAACGGCTCTTCGACGATCAACATCAGTATCCGTGGAGAAGGCATTGCGCCGAGAGTGGAGCTGGTGAACCCGGCAATGCAGACTGTGGCGTTTAGCGCGCTCCAGATCGGGCAGCAGAGCTCTCGCACCGTCAAGATTGTGAATCGAGCGAAGCGAAAGGTTTCCGTCGACGTGGTCGATGCCTCCATTCCAGGCGTGCCGTCGTTGGAGATGCTGAGTATTTCCATCCTCTCCCAGCGTGAGCTTGTCCTTCGCCCGAAGGAAACAGCTGATATCACTTTCCAGTTTGCTCCGACGAAGCGGATCCCAGCGTTCCAAAAGGACGTGTTCCTCGATGTCGCAGGGAGCAAGAAGAAGCTGGTGACGCTGTCGGGTTGCTGCCAGGGCATGGAAGTCGCGCTTGACACCGACACTTTGTCGTTTGGGACTGTGTGTCTAGGCAGTCAACTCGTCCGCAAAGTACGCCTGCAGAATCGTGGTGACGTCGCAGCCAAGTTTCAATGGAATCCTCGCGATGTTGCGCCTGATTTCACGGTGACTCCTGTAGAAGGCATGGTGGCGCCAAACTACCACAAGACGCTGGAGATCACGTTCAAACCGGCAGGAGTAAACCCAGATTTGCGATACAATCACGTAGCGTGCGTCGTTGAAGGCACCTCGTCGGTGTTCCTGACACTGGTCGGTGGGTGTGTCAAGCAAGCTACGTCGTCCATCAAGGAGATCAATTTCGAGTCCCGCGTGCGCGAATCCAGTACGCAGCAGATTGTGATCGAAAACCATACCACGTCGCCGTGGAATTTGTTCCCGGTTGTCACAGGTGAGCACTGGTCCTGTCAGGAAAACGTCACAGTACCCGCGGAGGGCAATGCAAGCGTCGACATTGTGTATTGTCCATTGCGGATGACCGAGCTATCCCCCTCCGATAGCAGCGGCGCTAGCGACTTCAATCGCCCCGAGCGACTCGAAGGCTCGATTTTCTTCGCGATCCCAGACGGCACTGCGTTGCTTTACAACGTGCATGGGAAGGCAACGGCTCCAGCGTGCGCTGGTGCGATGAATCTGTCGACTCCAGCGAAGAAAACGTTGCCAATCGCCCTTTCGGTCAAAAACTGGCTGAAAACGTCGCAGACGTTTGACGTTGAGATAAGCAAACCGAATGCGAGCGAGTCGGTTCTTGCCCAGGGACCTTCGTCGATCACAGTTCAAGGAGGTGCCACGAGAAACTACAACCTCAAGTTCTTCTCCTACACAGAAGGCACTGTGGACTTGACCCTGCGATTCGTGAATCCAACGAACGGCGAGTACCTTGTCTACGACATCAGCGTCACAGTCAACAAAGCCGCCGAAGTCGAGACGCTCCAGTTTGAAGCGCCTGTACGTCAATCACTCAAGAAAACGATCACGATCGAGAACCCGTTTGATGCCCACCGTGTCGTAAACTTTGTCGATAAAGAAAACTGGTGGGAATGCTCGAGTCCAGCTATTCGCGTGCGTCAGCTGACCGAGATCACAGGGCGACCCGAAGGTTCGTACGAAGTGGAATACCGACCAACGCTTCATCTGGATGCTCCCATCGAGGTGTTCCTCACGATCAGGTTTGCGGAATTGGGGGAATACACGTACAAGCTGGTGTTGACGACCCAACAGGCTGGCGTGGAGCGCATTCTGCACTTCACGGCACCCCTGGGCGGATCGCAGACGCAGAGCTTCGCGTTCACAAGTTTCTCCGCCGAATCCGTTGAAGTGGCGTGCTCTGTTCATGAACCAACGTTTTTCTCGGTGCCGAGTGCATTTAAAATTGACGGCTCGCTAGACTGGGATGGCAGAAGCAACGCGGTACAAGTCAAATTTGAACCGGAGGCACTGGGCGAAATTCGAGACACGCTCACTTTGTTTGCAGACACTGTTGGGGAGTACAAGTGCGCGCTTCATGGCGTGTCTGTGCCGCCACTGCCACAAGGACCGTTCGTGTTCACGTCCACAAAAGACATCGAGTTTCGGAACGTTTTCTCCACACCAAAAGACTTTGACGTGATGGTCGACAACCCGCGCTTCACGCTCTCGGCGAAGTCGCTGTCAATCCCCGCGAAATCCAGCAAAGTGATCACTGTCAAAGTGGTGGATCTGTCCGCCGCAGCAGCACCCGAAACAACTGCTGCAACAACTGCTGGAAAACCATCCTCACTCCAGGCAACGCCGAGTCTCACAGGAAAACTGTTTGTGTCGTGTCCGTCGCACAAAGAACTCCCATCCTGGGTGTACTATCTGGAAGCAACGCAAAACGCAGTCTAGGTCAAAGAGGGAGGGAGAGAAGGGATGCCGAAGATCTTGACATGCATACCATTAAATATACTCACTGTAGACGAAAACGCTGAGACCTCTGTCGGTTTTCGAGTCCTAGTCAACCGCATGGAAACGCTGCGAATCCTCTCGCTGTCTGATCTGTTTGTCTCGGAGCAGCTGCTGGAGCGAGATTTCGAGCCACTCGATTGGAATCCGCTGGAATCTGCTCTGCGTGAACACCCAGTCGGCCATTTCGACCACGGACATGCCGCTTTCCTGGTCTGTCCATAAAGGCAGAAAGAGAGAGAGATCAACGTGAGGCTCGGCGTGTTTCGTCTTTTTCGACCGGGGATACACAAACGCACAGGGTGCTCTACATCGTTGCGTACCTTGTAAAATGCGAAGCAGTGCTGGTTTCAGCACGAACGCGAAACTCAAGAGCACGTGACGATCCGAGTCGGTGTCTTCTAGAAACAAAAGACCCGACGCGCGCAGAACGGCAAACACCTTGCGAAGGTCGCGAATGAGCTTGTTTCTCGCTTGGTCGGAGGAGGAGGAGGGAGGCGCTTGCGTCGCGTGTCTCTCTTCAACGAGTTTCTCCAGCGTGTCGATGAACACGATTCGGACCGCATGTGAATCGCCAGCAGTCGCATCGGCGGCATCTCCAGGAAGATGTGCTTTCTGCTGCTGCTGTTGAAGCAAGTCTTCGAGGATTTCCACGAGCAGTCCGTCATGGGGATCGGTTTTCTCTCGCTTCAGGAACTGCGCTTTCACCTCCGCATCGAGTGTGAGCTGGAAAAACGCGTGCATGACGATCTGGTCCCACGTATCTGTCTCTTGTTGGGACGTGACTGAGCTTCCACTGGTATTGCTGCCTTTTTCTGCGTGCTTCCCCATCACGTGGCGCCCCGTAGTAGCAGTAGCAGGGGAGACGTTGGCAGAGTAAACCTCCTTGGAGAACTCCATGACGTGCACCCAGTGGAGCAACTCTTCATTCGGATCTTCCACTTTTGCAATGCGCACGACGCGGATTTCACGACTCCTGCGGTAGTATTAGCAGGACAATGCATCAGTGCTGGTCCATGCTTGAAGGATTTAGGAATCGAGAGCGTAGCAGATATAATATTGCTCACGGTAAGGATGCGTCGTGGTTGTTCCACTTCTTGTCCATATTGAGCTTCCCTTCGACGTGCACGAGATCCCCCAAGCCCACACTCTTGTGCCACGGTGACGCGCTCCAAAGCACAGCCTTCACGAGCGCCGTGCCGTCGTCGACCAGAAACTCCACTGCGTATAGGATGTGCACACACAGACTATGTGATCAATTCCTGCATCGATGGCAAGTGAGGTTCTCGCTGAATGACGGAGCGCACAAACATACCGCGTTCCGCACGCTCCTGGATCGACACGAGGACGCCGATCACCTGCGTCTTTGTGACCAGTCGCGCGCGCCAAATGCCGTCCTGTCGCCATTTCCACGCGTGGCTGCCCGGGATGCCTTCAAACTCGACCAACTCCTGCGTGATCTGGCGCGCAAACAGTTTCACGAAGCTCTGCATTCACGACGAAGACAGCACATCGTGAGGCACATAGACACTGTGTGGATGTGCACACGTGTGGATCGCCAGTGCGTCACGCATAGAGAGAGAGCCACGGACGACAGCCACCGAGCAAGTGTCGGACGTACCCATGCGAGCGGATCTTTCCCCATTTGCCATGTTGGCGCCATTTTTTGTTTGTGTTTTTGGCGTTTTTGGCGGAATGACAAAAACGAACTTAAAGCGGATCCAGTCCGGTGCGAACTTTACCCCATCACACTTTGCCAATGTATTAGATTAGCAATTATGCAGCGACGCATGTGGTCGCTACGGTGTCGGCGAAGACGCTTCTTGAGTGGAGCCCGAACTGCTGCCAGTGCTGCTACTGCCGGTGCTGCTACTGCCGGTGACGATGCATCTGCGCTGGATGCAGTGTACCGAACGCTCTTGGATGTGAACAACACCGCCGAGGAGCGCATTATCCGCATCACCGAGGCGCAGAGCACAGCAGTGCGTTGTGCCACACGAGGCTTTTCCGTGTTTCTGCATTTACCCACAGGCGCGGGGAAGAGTCTCGCGTTCCAGGCACCAGCGCTTATGGCGCCGGCGGGGAAGACGACGCTCGTGGTGTCGCCCTTGATCGCGTTGATGCATGTACGAGGCACAATATTACGATTGTATTGGTCACTTTGCCATGCAGATGTATTGACATCATCGAGGCTGTGTTGTGTGTTGTGTGATGATGGGGGGACAGGACCAAGTGAATGCGCTCAAACGGAAGGGCGTGAGCGCGATCCAGGTCTCCAGCGAAGAGCGCAAACGCAACGCACCATCACTAGCACAACAACTGGCGAACCAGCGACTTGTGTACACGACACCCGAGTTTTTACTGCAGAACGGGGAAATGCAGCAATGGATCCGTGACGTGGCCGAGCAGAACGCCATCGAGCGGATCGTCGTGGACGAAGCGCACTGTGTGCTCGAATGGGGGAACACATTCCGCCCGTCGTATCTGCAGCTGAGTCAGTGGCGCACCAAGTTCTTTAGCTCGCTGCCAGTCACGCTCGCGACGGCATCGGTCACGGATGAGGAAATCGCGCAACTCGCCGACATTTTCCACTTGCAGCTTGTTTCGAGCGCCGAGTTTGCGGATTTCGCTGGGAAGGAAGATCCTTCTGAAAGTGAACGCAATTCGGCGCATGGACAGATGGTGGTGATCCAACAGGTCACGGACCGAGCCAATCTACACCTTGAAGTGCTTCGAAAGCACTCTTCCACAGCAGCAGCGACGATCGCGGCTCTCGTACAGCAACTCCCGACGATTGTCTATTGTTTGACGCGTCGAGAAGCCGAGGAAGTGTGCTTGTCGCTCGTGCGTCTTGGTTGCCATGCTGGTGTGTATCACGGCGGATTGCCCCGGAAGCGCAGGGAGTTTGTTCGCAAGCAGTGGATGGGCGGCCAACTCTCGATCATCTGCGCGACCAGCGCCTTTGGGGTGCGTTTGTTTGCTCGTCGTGGTGGTGGTTCACCTAGCGTGCGCTACGTTTCGTGCAGTGTTCGGCTTGACTTGTTGCTAATGATTCGTTTTGCTTGCGTGTGTGTTCTGTAGATGGGGATCGACCGCTCTGACGTGCGCTTTGTTGTTCACAACTCGCTCCCGTTGTCGCTCGCGTCGTACTTGCAGCAAATCGTACGTGCCTTCGCGTTTGTTTATGGTGGCGCTGACTCGGATACAATGACACAAATGTTGGGTTGAAACAGGGGAGAGCAGGTCGGGATGGGAAGCGCGCAGTGTGTGTGTTGCTTTATGACGAAGGCGACAAAAGTCGAGCGAGTGCGATCACGAGCGAGCGGGGCGATTTCGATACAGTCACCAGCTTCCAGGTGTCCAATGGGAGCTCGCATGTGGACTTGGAAGAAATGGCTGCTTTCTGTGACACGACGGGGTGCCGGAAAGAGTTTCTCTACGCGCATTTCGGGTTCCCGTTCGAAAGTAAAGACTGTCCGCGCAACTGCAATTGCGGGATGCTGGACAAAGAAGAGGATGCGATGGCTTTGTATACTGCGGAGCTCCTCGCGAGCGAGCATGCGAACAGAGAAGTAGCGGGTGGGGAGAGCAGTGACGAGGATGCTGGCAATGCGGTCCCAAAAGGTCAGATCGAGTACTACTATCAGCGCGTGCTAACGGAAACAAAGAAGCTCGGACTTCCCAAGCGCGAGGCGCTCTCACGACGCGTGGTGCACGTAAGTGTGGTTTTTATTTGCATTTACGGTATTTTAACAGAATGCATTGATTCATTTTGGATTTCGCTAGGACATTCTGGAGCGACAACCTCCCACAGAAGAAGAAATGGCCGCACTTCGTGGGGTTGGCATCCAAAAAGCTAGTCGATACTTCTCTATTTTCCAGGTGTACTAGTTGTAGCGTTGCGTGCGTCCCCTGTGCTCAGTCTTGCCTGTCTCGTTACTGATCACGAGCGATACCGCGGCGACGATTTTGAATGATCAAAATTTCATGATACAACAAACGCGTCAGACACACACACGCAAGAAGGGTGCCAACTTCGAGGAGAATGAACACTGGTCCCCACGCGCACACTTCAACGCAGTGAGGGCTCTTCGGGTCACATCCTTTCGGTTCATACTGGCATTGCGCGAGGTACCCGACCAGGTACTGGACAAACGCCGCGCCGATGCTTCCCGTGCCATCGATGATGCCAGTCACGGTAGAGAGCGCCGCCGCATTGCCGCGGATGCTTTCGTGGGTGCCGAGATCGGCCGAGATCGCGGTACTGATGAGATTTGCTGGTCCGCCGAGCATGAAACCGGACGCCAACAGCAAAAGCGCAGTGACATTGTAGGACGCGCCGTGAAAGTTGTAGATCGCGATGCTACAGTCAAAAGAAGAAAGAAGTCAGCGGAGAGTCGAAGAGAATAGCTCAGCATAGAGAGCAAGCTGTTTACCATGAGAATAACAGCATCACGACAACGACAGGCGATCGGACACCCATTTTATCCGACACGTAGCCGCCAGCAAAGCCCCCAAGAATTTGCCCAACATCGTAGAGCATCTGTACATGCCGTATGAATATCAAAATGACAGCCAAGAAAGAAAAAGAAAGGGATGCAGCGTGTTGTACGTACAGAGAACACGCCGGCTTTGGAGCTGTCCATCCTCAAGGAAACCGTCAGATAGAACGGCAGCCAAAAGAAGAGCGCGTAGTTTACAGATTTCAAGCATGCGTACGACAGAGAGTACGCAATGACCTATGCACAACATGACACAGTGAGCCCGTCAGATAACGCAAAGGCTTCGATCCGACCATCCAGGCAAACACAAAAACACGAAAGAGCATCGTACACCAGGAATGCACCACGCTTCCAGGAACGAGATCCCCTTCTCTTCCTCTTTGTGGAACTCTTCGGAGTCCAGCTCCGCCTTGTCGCTGGGAGATTTTGTCGCCGCCGCGACTTCCGGTTTGGCGTCTTCGAGTGCTTCATGGCGGTATGGCGCAAATCTTGGGTCGGGCACAAGGAAGAAATGGACGATTGTGCCATGAAGTGCCACCAGCACACCCACGACGACCAGCGCCACTTTCCACGCAACAGTTTTGTCGAGCAACTCAAACATGACCGCGACCAACGCAGTGCCGACAATATTCCCAAAGCATCCATTGCCGCTCCAGATGCCAAGCACAGCTGCACAGCACACACAAAGCATTCATGGTCGTGAATTAGGTTGCGCAAATGGTCAGGGGGGGTGAAGTGCGAAATCTCTTGTTGCATCCATACCTCCACGCTCGCTTTGATTAAACCACTTGCCCCTACGGAAACAAGAATACAGAATGGAAATCCGAGCCATGAGCAGACTGGAAAAAATAAACAGTTGGCGCATGTCGACTTACATGACAGCGACATTGGCGGGCCAGCCGCTCGACTGGATGAGTCCATTGAACCCCCACAGAATGGCGTAAAAGCTCAGCGAGTGGACATCGGCCATCGCAGCCACGCCAAACATCAGCATGATGGCGCCGGTCGCCCACATCCCGCCGGCGAGCATCTTGCGCAGATCGTAATTGTCGCCAAGAACGCCACTGCATGCGAGTTTAACTTTATCAGTCCTCCATTTTCCAACACACACAAACGTGCACATCAGTAAAACGAGCGATGCATGCACGCAGCCGTACCTGATGTAGAGCCCGACGGCGTAAAAGCCCATGAAGAGCGTATCGAGCAGCCCGTACATTTGCGCCTGGTCCTCCTTGGCGTACACGGCCGAGTGGATCCACTGCTCTGCGCTCATCTCGCCCTTGATCGCCGAGAACGACTTGCGGCACGCGTGGAACATGACGTAGCTAAAGAACGTGAGCAAGAACACGCCGCCCTTGTTCGCCGCGCACTGCGTCCACGGCCGCGGATCGGTCGACGGCAGTGCGCAGTTCGCCATTTTCACACTCGAGTCGCTCGGCATGGCGCTTTTCAGGGTTTTCTCGGCCGCAGCGAGTTGCACCGACGCAGGAGCAGGTGTCGAGAGAGGGGGGACGACACGCGGAGATCCTGTGCTGTCGCTGCGTCTGGAGTCTGTGTCGGTGATCGAGTCCGCTGTCGCAGCGTCTGGGGCGGGAGCTGCTGCGTCTTCTTCGTGTGCGTCGAGCGCGAGCATGTGGGGGAGACTTCTTCGTCAAATGCGGAAAGAAAACCAACTCTGAGACCACCGACTCAGATTGTGCCACTGATCGAGAGGATCAGACGTCGGAGACATTTATTAACCAATCGAAACAGTCGCGGAACCCTCCACGACGCGCTCATTGGCTGGTCTCTTCCCACATCAACACCACTTTCGAGGATTGTTGCATGTGACAGGAGAGATCAGAACGGTGGAAAAGGGGGAAATCAGTCGATTGAATCAAAGCTGTTTCAGGGATTGACTCAGTGAACACTCCAGGTAACAGATTCGATTGGATGCAGACATCGCTTACTTTGACTTGGCAGTGTGCCATTGGACAAAACCACAGTAAACGAGACTTATGAAACTTGTCACATCATGTGAGGTTTTTAGAAGAGGAAAAATAAATGACAATATCAAAAAATAATATTGATCAGCGACCCAAAAGATTAATAACAAAAATACTGCACAACGAAAAGTAAAATACCGAAAACTACTCAGAAGTAAAATTCAAGAGTGAAATTTAATCAAATGAGGTTCAGCGACCACAAACCCAAAGAAGAAGGGACAAAGTCAACCCAAACACAAGTCGCTTATATAAACTTTACAATCTCACGAATAAAATCAAACACGGAGAATGAGTGCCGACAGAACAGTGACGAGGATACACACCGGAGAACCACATCAATACACAAGCAGCATGACACAAGGAGACAGAAGAAGCGCAGAGAGGAAAAGAAGAAAAGGAATTCCCAAACCGGGACTCGAACCCGGGTCGCGTGGGTGAAAGCCACGTATCCTAACCGCCTAGACTATTTGGGATTACGACAACACACAAACA
>JAASGH010000117.1:0-56259 GCA_023334155.1 Globisporangium heterothallicum
GACGACAGTCTCCCCGATGTCCCGTTCGAAACGCGTTTATAGTCCCCCCCCCCCTTTGATTGTCTAGCTCACATGCATTGAAATGGCGAAAGCGTCGAACCGAAACGTAAGGTGCTTCGATGGTGAAGTGCTTGCGGCAGTAGAAATGTGCGGATTTTTTTCTCTCGCTATGATTTTTGATAGAAGACACAGAATAAAAGTAACAAAAAGGATATGACAACTGGAAGGTGAACCTCTCGAAGTTTCATCACAACCCAGAACTTTGAAGACCATCATCGACAGAGAAAAGCAATCGTAGCTGCCGATGAGGGTGCCGACTCAGTTAAAACCATATTCCTGTCTGCAGCGCTTGACGACTCCGATGAGGAACCCGCTGCGATTCCGCACAGTAGTGAGGTTCGCGTTCGTGAATCGGGTGAGCACTTCATTTGCCAAAGCTTCCGACAACTGACCGAGCACTTCGTAGCATTTCTCGCCAAACTCATCGATGGACGACATGACTCCGTTCGCCGCCATGCTCTGCAAGTGGGATTGCACCGAGAGAGGGAGCGCACCGATCGCCTTCTGGTGGCCAGGACTTTTCGCTAACAGTGCTGGTGAGGATGACATTGCTGCTGGTGCTGCTGTCAGAGCGGACATGCCTTGATGCTGGTGTGGGTTGCTTCGTCCACTCTCCGCAGACGAAGCATCATATTGGCGATCATACCCGCCAGTGCTTTGAGCGGGGGAAGGAACTCGAGGATCCGATCGGTCTCGAAATCCGCTCTGCTGCGCTCCGTTGAGAAGAGGTTCACCCGTCGGAAACGCCAAGAGCGCATCCCCTCCTCCATGAGCATACGCACTCAATGAAGGAGCAATAGCAGCAGGGACAGCATTTCCGCGCGCAGGTGGTCCGTGCGAGTCGTTCTGTTCTGCCGCGATGGCCTTCTCATTGACGCGGTTGATGATCCCCACCAAGAAGCCTTGCAAATTGTCGATCTGCGTTAAATCCACGTTGCTAAAGTTTTCCACCGCTCGCAGCGCGACATGTTCCGGGAGGTGGCTCAGCCGAGAGAGCACGTTGTCATTGATCGCTTCATATAGCCGTCCTTCGGTGATCATATTCTCCAGCACGATCTGCACGCTTCGGGGCAACCGGTTGAACAACTCATTGTTCGCCATACTCACTTGACGCAATGCTTGTCCTGAAACAGCGCTTCGACGACGTGGGTCGCCAGGGGGGTGGCCACCGACGGAGCTGACGCTGTTGGCTGGTCGGCGAGGATCTTGCGCAGGGACGAATTCAGACTCGCCAGCGATGTGCGACTCCGTTTGGCGTCTGCGAGGGTCAAGCGGTTTCCCAGCAGAGAGGACAGCGTCACTTCGACCAGGAGGTTGCTGTTGTGGTGGTGGAGCACCGACAGCAGCTCGTCTAGGATCCGTTGCGTGCGACGGACGCTCGCTTGTTTCAGAAACGCTTTGCTGCGACGGACTATTTGACTGATTCATCACCCGACCGAATTCGTCCGTCGTGCTTGGCTTGGTTCCAGGGTCTGAGCGAGCAGCTACTGGGTGGTGGACAGAGTGCGAAGTGGGGGCGGAAACAGCAGCGGGTGCGCGCGCTTTCACCGATGGGTCTTCTTTCTGATACGGCACTGGGACCGAGGATATGCCATACACGGGAAATGGCGGTGCGTACCCGTACTCGAACAGTCCAGGGTCTGACTTGTAATCTGCAATGTACACACTGACTGGTTGGAGCGACGCGATGTGCGGGTTCTCTTTCAGGTATTCGTGGTAAATGCGCATGAGCTGACCGTTTTTGTCTCGGATTTCTTTCATCTGCACACGAGTGAACCGCGCGACAATCGCCACTTGCGCAAAGTCGGGCAACGAACCGACGGACGCGAACGCTGCACGACTCACCTGGGTCATTTGGAAATCCTCTCCGCCGCTCTGGAAATCCTTCAGACGATCCCACGCGGCATCACTTAGTCCCTTCTTGTCTTCTTTCCGACCGTCGTCGTGTCGTGGCTTTGCTGTTTTGCTCGCAGGCGGTCTCGCATCATCATGGCTGCTTGCACTGCCACCACGAGGTCGCTTCAGATCTCGTTCAGGTTGCGATGGCTGCTCCGTCTGCGACATTTCTGACTCTGACGGAAGCGATTTCCGCTTCGTCGTTGGATTCGGCACGCCTACCAGTCCAGAAACAGGTTGCTGCATTGGCGGCGACTGTGCGTCCTCGAGATTACGCTCAGTGTCGTTTTCGGCTGAGGGATACTCTTCACCACCGTACGACGGATTCGAAGGATCGTATTCCTCTTGGTTGTACGAAGGGTTAGCTGGATCGTACTCGTCGTCTCCGTGGTTATCTGGATTCGCGGGATCGTATTCACCATGTTCATGCGCCGATGGCGACGCCGAAGGGTTCGCTGGGTCATACTCTCCGCTTCCATGCCGTTCATATGTCGACGACAAATCTGCAGGATCGTACGCAGTTTGACCAAAGTCAGGGTCAGCTGGATCATACTCATCCGTAGAGTGACCGGCTTCATGGTTGTGCAGACGATCTCCCTCTTCGTCGTTCGATTCATGCTCTGCACCTTCTCCTGCATGCTCTTTTCCTTCAGCAGTCGTCTGCTCTTCCACCGCATTCAACTCGACGACCGCATCCACTGCACTGCTGTTGTCTGCGCCGCTCTGTTCACCTTCACCTACATCATCATCACCACCACTATCAGCAGCAGCTTCGTTCTGGGTCTGGTCGCCAGCATCCGCGTCTTTGTTCGCGCTCTCCTGCTGGTTGTGCTCTTGCGGGTCGCTCGCCGCGTCATCGATGTCCACGAAATCGCCTTCCTCTTCCGTGCTGTTCGAGTCCTCTGCATCCACGTCGACTACCTCCTGCTGTTGCTGCGACGGCGGCGAGTGCGCTGCATCGCTCGCTTCGACCGCCGATGCAGCGTCGTCCTTGCGATCCGCAAGCGTCTCGCTCTCCATTTCCGCTTCAGGATCGGTGTTAGTGCTCACTCTCGAATTGCATGGCACCGAGTTCGAAAGTGTCCCGATTAGAGGTTTCCGTAATTACGTCTCCATCTCTCTTTTTTACACTTTTTACAGATTCTAGTATCAAAAACCTACCCTCGTGTCCCCCTCATCTTGCAATCCGAGATGAAACCGAGCATTCAAGCAACAAGTGTCAATTGCATGCATGGCGCTTGATTGGCTATAATGATGTGAGGTCGCTGTGGGATTGGTGAGAAATCGATCCTATTATACTGTCGAGTACGGTACCAGTGTGTTGTGTTTCCTGTTGAATCATCCGGTACTTCAACCCTCTTGGTCGTCAGTCAACGGCAGATACACTCGCGACACGCGCAGACAAAAGGGGGTCAAAAGCGCATTTGCAGTTGGGAGATCAGCATCTCAGAGAATCAGTAGACGAATTAGCACCAGACCCAACAACATCCAACATGCTCGCTGTCACTAAACTCACGCAACGCCTCGCGGTGACCGGGACCCGCGGGATGGCCGGCAAGGCTGCTTTCAACTGGCGCGACCCATTGCACTTGGAATCCCAGCTCACCGACGAAGAGCTCATGATCAAGGTGCATCGCTGCGTCCAATGGATTTGATCCTCTTCCCCGAGTTCTTCCTTCCTTCCTTCCTTCCTTCTCTGTGCTGAGTGCTCCTGTTTGTACTGTGTGTATGCAATAGAAATCGGCGACGGATTACTGCCAGGGCAAATTGCTGCCACGCATCGTCGAAGCGAACCGCAATGCGACTTTCGACAAGGCGATCATGAAGGAAATGGGTGAGATGGGGTTCTTGGGACCAACGATCGAAGGCTACGGATGCGCGGGTGTCGGCTATGTGTCGTATGGTCTCATCGCGAACGCCGTCGAACAAGTGGACAGCGCCTACCGATCGGCGATGAGCGTGCAATCCTCGCTGGTCATGCATCCGATCAACACCTTCGGTTCGGACGAGCAAAAGGAAAAGGTACGAGGAGCGAGCGATGCGCCGCATGCATGAAGATGTTTTCACGAGCTGGTGACTGACCGAGGGATACTGTCTTGTCTTGCAGTACCTTCCCCGATTGGCTACTGGTGAACTCATCGGTTGCTTCGGGTTGACCGAACCAAACCACGGATCGGACCCTGGCTCGTACGTTGTGGCTTTTGACCAGTGCATGTGACACCGTCTTTGTAAATGGGCAGAGCCACTGATACTGAAACCATTTGTGCTCCTGTGGTGCATCCATCAACAGCATGGAAACGCGTGCCAAGCTCCAGGGCGGAAAGTACATCTTGAACGGTTCCAAGAACTGGATCACGAACGCGCCTATCGCCGATGTGTTCTTGATCTGGGCCAAGGACGACGAAGGCGACATCCGAGGGTTCCTCCTTGAAAAGGTAGCCGTCCACCAGCGTGCATGTCTTCATTCCATCTGTGTTGCATGGTCTGATCGTCTGCAACAATGCAATTCTCTTTGCTCGCAGGATTTCCCTGGTCTTACCACGCAATACATCCACGGCAAAGCCACGTTGATGGCCTCTGCTACGGGCATGGTACGTCGCACTCTACAAGACTCCCTGTAGCAGCAAGCAGGACTGTTGGCTGATGTTTTTGCATTACTATGTTGCTGGTGCTTGTCTAGATCTTCATGGAAGACGTGGAAGTGCCAAAGGAGAACATGCTCCCAAAGGTAAAGGGTCTGAAGGGACCGTTCACCTGTTTGAACAGCGCTCGCTTCGGCATTTCGTGGGGAGCTTTGGGTGCTGCATGTACGTTTGCTTTGCCGCCATGCACAACTCGCTGGATAGCGTTCTTCCCTTGCATCGATGCTGATCTGGTACTTGTGCTTGCGCAGACTCGTGCTTCGATGTTGCGCGCCAATACACCTTGGATCGCAGCCAATTCGGAGCTCCTCTTGCTGCGTACGTTCCCTCCCCTCACTCGCTTCTTTCGATGCTGTGTCGACCGGACGCTTCTGCCTTGTTTGCTGACCAGTGAACCATGTTTGTACTTTCCCAGCAACCAGTTGATCCAAAAGAAACTCGCGGACATGAGCACGGAGATCGCCATCGGTCTGCAAAGCTGCTTGCAGGTCGGTCGCTTGCTTGACGAAGGCAAGGCGCCCGTGGAATTGATCTCCATGGTGAAGCGTAACTCGTGCGGCAAGGCGATCGAGATCGCGCGTGCGGCTCGTGACATGCTCGGTGGCAACGGTCTCTCGGACGAATACCACGTCATCCGTCACGCCGTGAACTTGGAAGCGGTCAACACGTACGAAGGCACCCACGACATCCACGCGCTGATCTTGGGTCGAGCCATCACTGGGATCCCGGCGTTTGTGCCTCGCTCGGCTCCAGCGTCATTTTGAGGAATTTTAAAGAGAGAGAGAGAGAGAACCATTTCATCACAACCCCTATAACAAAAACCAATTCTACAGTGTGGGTGAAACATACACATGCATATCCGAAAGTCTGGATGGTTTCCACGATGGCAGCGCGTGCATTCTGCTTCTCCTCCTCATCCACATGTGAAATGCTGGCAAGTGACAAGATGTCGATCATGATGATCCATTGTTCCTTGTAGAAAGGGTCTACGGTGCTCGCTCCACTTTCCCTCTTTGACATGAAACGCACATCTCCTTTGAGAAGCACAAGTCACTCGATGATTGGACAAAATGGGGATCGAAACGAGTTGTGATTGGTCGAAAAAGTTCGGTTGCTCGTTTCAGGACCGCTCGCGCAACATTTGCGTCACACGCGGCAGATCTCCCGATTCAACAACAAACAACAGCAAACAGCAAATTGTGGGGGAACTCACTAAAACGCGCAGAACAGCTCGGTAAATAAGCAGGAGGTTGCATGGCATCACGTTCTCTCTCCGTACAGACGAGGGGCGAAGGGAGCAGCAGCAGTAGACTCCGTTACATTCTCTCTCTCTCTTTGTGTGATGAGTGCTTTCTCTGCCATAGAGAGAGAGAGAGGAGTGAACAACTGAGAAACCACACGTGGCAAAGCACATCGATCTAACGCTGCTGTTCGTTTTTGTTCTTGCTGCTGCTGGCGAAACACACAGGGAGACAGAGAGAGAGAGAGAGAGAGTCGCGCCATGAGCCAGAAGCTGAGGGATTTGATCCGCAATGTGCGGTCCTGCAAGACGGCCGCGGAAGAGCGCGCTGTGATCGCGAAGGAAAGCGCGCTGATCCGCACGGCGTTCAAAGAGCACGACAAGCAGCACCGCTACCGCAACGTGGCGAAGCTGCTGTTTATCCACATGCTGGGGTATCCTTCGCATTTCGGGCAAATGGAGTGCGTCAAGTTGATCGCGAGTCCGCTTTTCGGCGAGAAACGCATGGGGTACTTGGTACGAGGATCGTTGGGATATAAGGAAGGAAGTGTGTGAGGGGGGGATGTTTTTGTGCTGACCACTATGTAATGCTGCGTGCAGGGACTTATTTTGCTGTTGACGGACCAAGAAGATGTGTTGACGCTGGTGACCAACTCCATGAAGATGTACGTACTCCGAGTTGTGCTCCTTCTTTCCGCGTTTCGCGCTCGCGAGACTCCTAAACTCGTCTTCTTAACGAACGAAATCCTCCTCCTTTGTGACATACTACGTACAGCGATCTTACCAACCAGAACCACTTCATCGTTGCTCTTTCGTTGAATGCGGTCGGCAATATCGCCTCGGTATTGTACCCACTTTGCAAGTCGAGATGCACTGTTTCAGTAAAAGAGAACGTGCTCACATTTCTTCCACTCTGGATGCTGCTCGTTTATGCTTTTGTTTCTGTGCATATGCTCTGTGTAGCCGGATATGGCGCGTGATCTGGTCATGGATATCGACCGGCACTTGCGTGGCGAGAACGAGTACCTGCGCAAGAAAGCGGCGCTGGCGTCCATCCGCGTGTTCCGCAAAGTGCCCGAGTTGGTCGAAGATTTCACGGACTCGATGCTGGGTCTGTTGCGCAGCAAGAACCACGGCGTGCTGCTCTGTGGTGTGCAGTTGATCACGGAAGTGCTGCTGATCGACGACGCCAATTTGACGTATTTCAAGGATCTGGTGCCCGTTCTTGTGCGCGAACTGCGGAATTTGCTGTCGATGGGGTACTCGTCCGAGTACGATGTGAGCGGGATCGCGGATCCGTTCTTGCAAGTGGCGATCCTGGGCTTGCTGCGCTTGCTGGGCAAGAACAACGACGACGCCAGCGAAGCCATGAACGACGTGTTGGCGCAAGTCGCGACGAACACGGAAACCGCCAAGACCGCGGGGAATGCGATTCTGTACGAATGCGTGAACACGATCATGGCGATCGAAAGCGACAGCGGGTTGAAGGTGTTGGCGATCAACATCCTTGGACGCTTCCTGTTGAACCGCGACAACAACATCCGCTACGTGGCGTTGAACACGCTGTCGAAAGTGGTCGTGGACGACGCGGCGGCAGTGCAGCGCCACACCAACACGATCGTGGACTGCTTGAAAGACCCCGACACGTCGATTCGCCAGCGAGCCCTCGAACTCATTTACGCGCTCGTGAACGAGTCGAACATCCAATCGGTACGCTCCTGCTTGATTGCGAGAACCGATGCGATATGGTGTCTGTACTTCTTTTTTTCCTTATTGTTGTTTGTGTTGATGCTGGATTGATGTCAAAGCTTGCGCGAGAAATGCTCAACTATCTTGTGGTGGCCCCAGCAGAGCAAAAGCCTACCCTTTGCTCACGCATTGCAGGTAGGAGCTGCAGTCGCTCTCTGTCTCTTTCGGCTACGAATCGGTTGCCATGCTCATTAACACCGTGCTTTTGTTTATCCCGATGCAGACGCCGTGGACCGCTATGCGCCGTCGAACCGATGGCATATTGATACGCTGATCACGATGCTTTCGATCGCTGGTGCCAGTCTCCCGGATGAAAGAATATCAAGCTCGCTGATTCTGCTGATCCAGCGCAATCCGGACTTGCATGCGTACGTTGCGCACAAGCTTTTCTGGGCGCTCCATGACGACATTTCGCAATTGTCACTCGTGCATGTTGGCATCTGGTGCATCGGCGAATACGGTCGATTGCTGTTGCTCGACGCACCGGCATCGGAAGACACGCTGAGTGACAAGGCGCGCGTGGAAGAAAGCACGATCGTCGAGTTGTTCAAGAAGGTGCTCCGCCACCACGTCTCCACCGATACCACGAAGGCGTACGCATTGAATGCGATGATGAAGCTGACGACGCGCTTCCAGAGCCCGGTCGAGTTGCAAAAGCTCAACCATCTGATCGCGTCGTTCAATTCGTCGGTGGTCTTGGAGCTGCAGCAACGTGCGAGCGAGTACATCACGCTCGGCCAGCCGCAATGGGCATCGCTTCGTCCCGATATCCTTGCAAACATGCCAGCGATCGATGTCACGAAGCTGCGCAACCGTCAGAATAGAGTGCATTCGTCGTCCGGAAATGTCGCCGAGTTCCTGAACGATGAGCCATCATCTGTCGGGGGATTCTCCGGCGATGCGATCAAGGCAGCGGAAGCTCCCAAAAAGTCAGCAGCAACCTCGCAGCCGAACTTGCTGGACTTGGATGACATCTTTGGCGGAGGAGGTTCCAGTGCTCCGGCATCTGGAGCAGCACCTGATGCCACCCCCGCTCCGGCTGCTGTGGACCTGCTTGCTGACATCTTCTCCAGTGGTCCAACTCCTCATGCTCCAACGTCCGCGCCAGGTGCGACACCATTCGGTATGCCCGCTGCGCCAGTATCCGCGAGCAGTGCCGACGACCTCTTAGGCTTGATGGACTTTGGTGCACCTGCGCCGCCAGCACAAGCACCAGCGCCACCCCAGAACCCAAAGCTCCGTGCGTACGAAAAGAATGGTCTCACGGTGGATCTGGAGATCTCGAAGCCCAACAGGGACGACCCATCCGTTACTTTTATTGCCGCTACGGTTCGCAATGCGACGGCGATCCCGTTGCAGAGTTTCCTCTTTTTGGCTGCGTTCCCAAAGTATATCAAGCTAAAGATGGAACCTGCCAGCGGGGATGTCGTGCCGCCCAACAACTCGGGGACGTTGACGCAACTTGTGAAGATTCAAAATTCGATGCATGGAGAGGTGCGACTTTGTTCTCTGTGTCTTGCGTTTTTGCGCTCATGGGAGGTGGTTGATCGGATACGCTGACAGTGCTGTTGTGATGTGTTGCGTTTGTAGAAACCTGTGCTGATGCGCATCAAGCTGGAGTTTGTCGTGAATGGAAGTAAAGTGGAAGATATGGCAGCAGTGAGCTCGTTCCCTCCCAACATTTAGAGACCATCATGAAAGTTGGAGGTGGCAGTGTGTGTGCGCGGGAAAAGAGATGAAACAGACTGATGATGGAAAGGGAGCATGCGGTCAGCGTCTTCGTTCAACCCGTAGTAACCCACCGACACTCACAAGATCAAATATATGCGTTCGTTTTGCTGCTTTTACCACGTGTTCACCGCTCTCGTTGCAGTTGATTCATTCAACTCATATCGCTACCTCTCTCACGCGGCGACTTTCAGTGTGCCTTTGCGGAACAACCAATACGCTTTACGGACACGATCTGTTTCGTTCATGAGCTTGTCGATGAGCTGGTTCGCGGCAGCGATCGCGTCTTGTGACTGTTGCTTGGCGTAGAGATCCACCAACAGCGCAGCGACAAAGATGCAATCTGGGTGCGCGTCAAGCAGCACCTGGAATCTCTCCGTGAGGAACCCAGCAAAATGGTCTTCGTGACCGCGAATGAGACCGCGGATGTAGTTCCACGGACTCTCGTTGTGCACCGCGACATCGACCTTCGCGAGCGCGTACTCAACCTCGCGCTGGCGGTCGTCCAGGGTCAACGCCGTCGTGTGCGCGAGCACAAACCACCGCTGGTTCCACGCCGAGTTGTTGCGCACATCTTCCTCGAGCATCTCGTCGATGAACGCGAGCTCGCCGTCCCACAGCTTGAACGTGCGAATGGCCCACTGTCGGTGTGCCCATGCGTGGTAATTCTTGGAATCCCCCGCGATGGCCTTGGCCGAGAACGCCTTCTCGGCGCTGCCGTCGTGCAGCATCGTGCAGATCTCTCGTCGGTGGTGCCAGATCTGGTAGTTCTTCGGGTGCGCGATCGCCATGCGCTCCGTGTACACGAGCTCGTCGTACAGGTTCGCATCCAGCGCTTCCAGCACTCTGCGGCGGAAATACCACGCTGTGTAGTTCGCTGGGTTCTCGTCGATCACGTCGAGCGTGAGGTTCAACGTGCGCTCGCTGTACTCGTTGAGCTTGAGCACGCCGCGGAACACGTCCATCACATCCGTGACTAATCGCAAGACAAGACACAAAGAGAGAGAGAGAGAGAAATGAGTTGAGGGACACTGGACAGCGCAATTGGGGGAGACTGCATGCAGAAAGCGAGCAGTCACGTACAGGACTCCGAGTACGCGATGCGCACGATCGGGTTCGGGCCATCGTCCTGCGGGATCTTGGGCACGTCGGCCCACGCCGGTTGGTCGCGGTACAACATGATCTTTCCTTCCTTCCTCTTGCACAAAAAGCTGTTTTGCTTTGATGCTGCTGGCGCATCCAAAGGGAGCAAAAACACAAACAGAGCAGAACCGATTGCCGCTGGAGCAACCTTCGGACAACGTTCAGTCCACTATATGGGAGTTTGTATTGATGCATTCGAGGATATTAAATCGAGTCCTTTTATTGCTGCCACTACGTCGTAAAGCTATTGCACCTGGACGCAACATGCTATCCTCGTGCTGTCGCTTTCGATCTCTTCCCTTCCTTGCGCCGATTACGACCTCCACAACGACCACTCGCTGTTTTACTTGACCTTTTGCACAACTTCCTCGACATCCTGGGCATTCTTCTGCGCGACGTCCTGCGCGCTCAGCATGAAGCGGTCCGAGATCCAGCAGACCGCGAAATACATTGTGCCGAACGCGAATTGGTCGGGCTGCAAATCGCCGATCTTCGGATCCTGCTCCATGTAGCGCGCATAGTACGTGGCACCCCACCAGAAAGACTGCAGCAGCGACAGCGTGAACGACACTTTGAACGCCATCATCGGGGAAAAGAACCGACGCAGGAAGACCACGGTCGAGAACGCGATCGCGACCGACAGACCTTCGAAGATCGCGATGAAGCCGAGACCTGCTTCGCTTTGGCGCATGCGCTGCACCGTCACGTACGACATCAGCACGACAAGTCCCGCCAGTTTGCTCAGGAACGACTTCCAGAGGTCATTGAAGTACACGGTCTTGGCGAAATGACGCAGCACTTCCTGCTGCAGCGCCTCTGGCTGAGCGGCGATGTCCGCAGCTGTCGCCGGCGCCGCTTTCTTGCCCGCGGTCTTTCTCTTTTGCGCCATGCTGCTGCTCTGATGGATGCGATTTGTGTGAGTTTGTTTGTATCTGCGAGTGCTATTGAAGGGAGCAGTGTTTTGACAAGCATCCAATCGCGCATTCTATTGGCTGAAACTATCGATTTTTTGACAATATTCGCGTCTCATCTTGCATTCAACCACTCCGACACAGCATTATTCTAGAACGCAGGCTGTAAAAAGTTCTTGTGGTGATTGTGCAACTATCACCATATCCAAACGCTGCTAACGTGATAGCAAAACGCGAAATGCAGGCGAGTGAATACCTGCAAAACGTGAGCTTTGAAATGAAAACAAGCACACTTGCTTTGGTAGGTGCAGAGTCGCTCTGTCTTTCTCCCTTTTTTACGCGTTTGCAGACTTTTTACGACCTCCTGGTTCAAGTATAAAAACTGTCCTCGTCCCCCACCCGTTTCTCCTCCTCCTTTCACAAGCATCATAAAGCAAGCAGTGCAGCCTTCCTTCCGCCACCTTCGCCATCCCAATTCAACATGCTTCTTCGCGCTGTGTCCCAATCCGTGCGTCTCTCACGCGCCGCGCAACTGCAAGCGCGCGGTGTGCGCACGACGTCGGTGCTTTTCAACGGCGAGAAGTCTGCCGACAGCGAAGCCGCTGCTGCTGCTACTGAAGGAGAAGCTGCTCCTGCTGCTGCTGATGCCTCTGCTGCTCCTGCCGATGCTTCGGACGCGCTTGCGAAAGAAGTGGACGAGCTCAAGGCCAAGAACGTCGAGCTGAACGACCGGTTATTGCGTGCGCTGGCCGACGCCGAAAACGTGCGCCGCATCTCGCGCATTGACGTGAACAACGCGCGCGAGTTCGCGATCTCCAAGTTCGCCAAGAGCTTGCTGGATGTGTCGGACAACCTCAAGCGCGCTCACGAGAGCATCACGATCGAGGAATTGCACCCAGACCACACGCTCCCTGCGATCAAGACCCTGCACGAAGGAGTCGTGATGACCGATGCGCAACTCCAGAAAGTGTTTCGCGAGTTCAACATCAACCAGGTCGGGGAGGTTGGCGACAAGTTTGACCCAAATGTGCACGATGCGTTGTTTGAGTACGAAGACGCCACGAAAGACGCAGGGTCGATCGGCCAGTTGATGAAGGTGGGGTACTTGCTGAACTCGCGTTGCATTCGTCCAGCCCAAGTCGGCGTTGTCAAGAGCCCAAAGCAATAAGTGTTCTTGTTTACAATAGATAGATGCCCAATCATACACAGAATACAACAACCAAAACAGACAAGCATCATTTGTTGCTGTACGTACTGCTTGCTCTTTTCGGGAAATAAGACTGTGCAAAAGTAGTGGGGGGGATCGCAGACGAACACGACTGCGTGCGAGCGGCAGATCGTCTTGAAAATGCGAGTATTTTGTGGCCAACTTCAAGGGACTTGATGGTTTCTGAAGGCAGGACTAGCGCACGGAGTGCAGTAGATCCTGGCTCACCGACACCTTTCTGCACGCTTGCCGAATCTCCAACAATCATTATATTTCTGTCGGTTCATCCTTGTGGCAAGTTGTCTTCACCAAGGTGAAAGCGATCTTCGCTGCGTTTGCCCAATCGACTTCAGACCATTTGTACAGTATCGCATGCTGCTGAACCGTAGAAAGCTCTTTCCCTTCGCCTCCCACGAAGCAAATCGCACCTGCAAAAAGATTCCTCCAACGTCACTCCCATGTGTGGGTGAATCGTTCGGAGCGGAGGAAGGAGCGAGCAAGTAGAGAGAAGGACGCTGGCTGGGTTCGCTGACTCCGATGTGAAGTGCTCGCGACAAGGTCTTTCTGGAAATCCATGGTTAGGCAAGAAGTCTCTCTCACTTGCGCACCAAAAAGGTTGGTTTACAGTACCTATCGAGCATCTTGGTGTGCTCCTCCTCTTCCCGCTGCGCATCCCATTCCTCTCGCTTTTCGCATGCCAGCACCACGTACGCCAGTGCAGGTGTCTTTACCATTCATGGAATGTAGCGATGTGATGCAGTGCGCCAGCCGTTCCCCATCGTGCACAATGTGGTTCTCGCAGCAACACTTCATCGAGAGTCCACGCGCAGTCTGTCAGCAGCCAAGTGAAGCCACATCGCACAAACTCAAAAGACGCAACAGAGCGATGCAACCGCAAAACGACAGCACAAGAAGAAGCAGAAGAAGTTGAGCGCGTTACCACCTTGCAAATCGCAGGCGAACGCAGTCTGTCAAGTAGTACCGCGGAGAAAGGCAAGAGGGGACGTGTGCGCCACGGCAAGATGTAGGTTCGTGGCTGATCTGGAACCGATGCTAGCTAATTGGTCGTCGATGCAGTCGAAGACTCGAGGAGATGCGCTGAACGCGTGCACCGAGTGGATTTTTTGAGTAGAGCCGGTGAAGGACCATGGCGCACGTGTGCACACTCAGCATCGGAGCAGGTTGAACCACCCAAAATCGACTAAAAACCTCACCCATGTGTGTGTGTGTGCGGGGTCGCTATATACACTTGAAGCAAAACTGGGATTGTGGGCTCGAAAAGGATCCATGACTTTGTGCCACAGAGAAAGCTCCGAGTTGTGTCCGCCGTCAGACACACAGACATCAGAAAGAGAGAAAGAGAGAGAGAGAGAGAGTGATGCGGATGGAGGTATCTGCAGAGAGAGGAGCGAAAAGATCCAGGCAGCTCGTCTGATCTCATTTCTTTTCTTCAGACGCTCCAACCAGTCTTTCTCGGGTTTCAGCGACTGGCTCCTCCCGCACTCTTTGTCGCCAGTGCTCGTCCACTCGGAAGATTCTTGTTTCTGGTGTTTATATCGACACAGAAGCTGTCCGAAGGATCGAGATCAGCGCATGTTAATCGAGCCGTGCTTGCTGGGAAGAACTCACTTTACTGCAGTTGATAACCCCCAGAACCGCACCGACTGTTTCAAGGATTCACACAGACGCGAACGACGATGACATCGACACAACCAGCTGGGCGAATCTTTCGTCGCAGAGCGAATGCAGTGGCTGGCCATAGAGACGCAACTCGGGAGGAATGTGGCGAGTTCGAGCGCAGACATGCAGACGCTTGCAGCGACCGACCAGATACTGGCAGCGATTAACGAGATTAACGTTCCCAGTATGCCAAGACGCATTCGTTGGTGAAGAGTGTGTGGGAAAGCCATCAGCGGTCGAATCTTTGAGCGAGATTCGATGTTTGTGCGTGGTTGGCTTGACGAGTGTGTTGACCTCGAGTCCGAGCGAGTCGTTTGTGGAGATTCGCAGAGAAATCGATTAATCGTGCCAGCTGGTCGGCGGTGTGATCTTCGCCTGGCTTTGTCGTTCTCGACACAGAAGCATCCCCCTTCGCTTTCAACGTTCAGCCATTGTGGAGATTCGCTCCGGTTGTGATTGGTCGAGGACTAAACGATCCGTCTGTCGGATTGGCTCGCGAGATTGACCACTACTCTGGACGAGATAAGGTCCAGATCGCGAAACGAGCTGTCGGATGATGGTGGGGGTAGGTTGTGCATGACTTTCGCTCTGAGCTTGTTTCTGTGCGCAATGGAATCCCTCTTCTGAAACCCATGTTGCGACACGACGCCAAAAAATCCACTCGTGTTTGTGAGGTGCCTTCCAAACCGACCTTTCAGCCGCGATTTGTCTATCATTAGATATTCGTTCTCGCACTCAGGGGAAGGGGTCGCACTCAGAAAGAGCGACTGCATTGAACGGATTGCACCACCTCGCTTTTCTGTCGTCGACTAACCGGGATATCGTCCCTCCCGGTCTCTCCTGTGGACTCCCATGTGTTTTTCTCGCCCGTCCCTTCCCCTCTCTTCCCTCCACTCGGCAATCTGGTCGCATACATTTCCACAGTGTAAAAAGTGAGGACCTCCTCTTTCTCTTTTGTCGCTTGCACGCGATCCGTAAAGCAAGTGTCGTCGTTTCTGATCCTGCTCCAACAACAACAGCAATCTGGATCCTCTCTCTCTCTTTCATTCCTCACCTACCCTCACACCCACCCCTCCTCCTCCTCCTCCTCCTCCTCGCGATCTCCTCCTCTCTCTCTCTTCTTCCCTTTCCGTAGGTTGTCGTCGTCTTCGCCCGCTTAGTCGAATCCTCCTCCAGCGTTCATTAGACAATTCCCTCTCGACTGCCGACTGCGTCTTCCTTCCTGCCTGCCTTCTCGTGCTTCGACTAAATAAAGCCGGAGTCCCGCACGCCGCTCAGCAAGCCGCGTTTGTTTGTTCATCCAGTTTCGTGGTTGAGTTGAAGAAGCGACAGGGGTGTGTGTGCGTAGACCAACCTTTTCCATAGCACGACGATGGCGTTCAAGCTGCTTACGGGCGATTTGATCCGCCTCATTGAGACGCCGCATGAGAAAGCGCAAGAGCAAGTCGCGAGTCTCGGCGGACTCGAAGGCGTCGCCGCCGCGTTGAACGTGAATGTGCGCCAGGGTCTCGACAACGACAATGCAACCGACCTGAAGAACCGCGAAGACACGTTTGGCCGCAACTACGTCGCCCCGCCAAAAGCCAAGAGCTTCTTGGAGTTGATGTGGGACGCGTTCCAAGATATCACGATCATCATCTTGACGATCGCTGGGGTGATCTCGATCATCTTGTCGTCGACCGTCGGCGACCACAAGGACACGGGTTGGATCGAAGGCGCGTGTATTATCTTCGCCGTGTTCATCGTGACGGTGGTCACTGCCGTGAATGATTACCAGAAGGAGAAGCAGTTCCAGAGCTTGAACGCGATCAAGGAAGACGAAAAGATCAAGGTGATCCGCAACGGCGTGCCGTGCGAAGTGGGCAAGTTCAGCCTGGTCGTCGGTGACATTGTGCGCGTCGACCTTGGTGACATCATCCCTGCCGACGGTATCGTCTTTGACGAAAAAGAGTTGAAGTTGGACGAATCGGCCATGACCGGCGAGTCCGACTTGTTGACGAAGAACCGCGAGAACCCATTCCTTTTGTCCGGTACGAAGGTCATGGAAGGACTCGGCAAGATGCTTGTCGTCTGCGTCGGCGAGCACTCCCAGGCTGGCATCATCAAGGCTCTTATCAACGGAAAGAAGAACAGCGATGTGAAGGCTGAAGCCATTCCTGTCGGTGTGGATGAAGAAGGCTACGCTGTCATGGAGACGCCAAAGGAGTCGTCCAAGGACGACAAGGAGATCGATGGCGACGATGACGAGGAATCGCAATCGCCTTTGGAAGGCAAGTTGTACAACTTGACGATCTTGATCGGGAAGCTCGGTACGGCTGTCGCTCTGTTGGTGTTTGTGGTCATGTGCATTCGATTCTCGATCCGTACGTTCGGCACGGAACACAAGGAATGGGATAAAAAATACATCAGCGACTACCTGAACTTCTTCATCATCGCTATCACGGTGCTTGTCGTCGCCATTCCAGAAGGTCTCCCTCTCGCCGTCACCATCGCGCTTGCGTACTCGGTGAAGAAGATGCTTGTGGACAACAACTTGGTGCGTCACTTGGATGCGTGTGAGACGATGGGATCTGCGACCACTATTTGTTCCGACAAGACCGGTACGCTTACGACGAACCGAATGACCGTGATGCAGATCTGGATCGGCGACAAGGAGTTTTCGTCGGCCGAAGAGACGCTCGGTTTGATGTCTGAAGCCACGAAGGATGTGTTGTGCACTGGTATCGCGGTGAACTCGACGGCTGAGATTCTTCCACCGAAGGTGGCAGGTGGTCAACCTGAACACACTGGCAACAAGACGGAGTGCGCTCTTTTGCAGTTTGTGCGCGACGGCGGTGTTGAGTATCCACACATCCGCGAGACGACGGAAGTTGGCCACATGCTTACGTTTAGCAGTGCGAAGAAGCGCATGTCTGTCGTTGTGAAACTGTCGGACTCGAAGTCTCGCATCTACACGAAGGGTGCGACCGAAGTCGTGCTTGGGTTGTGCCAGGATGTGCAACACCTGGACGGAAGCAAGACCGCGCTTAACGACGGCCGCAAGGCTCAGATCGGTGCGAATGTGATCGAGAAGTATGCGTCCCAAGGCTACCGAACGTTGTGTCTGTCTTATCGCGACATCGATTCCCCTGCCGAGGAGATCAACAAGTGGGCGGACGAAGACATTGAGAAGAACCTGACGTGTATCGCCATCGTTGGTATTGAAGATCCTGTGCGACCTGAGGTTCCAAGTGCCATCAAGCACTGCGCGACTGCGGGTATCACTGTGCGCATGGTTACTGGTGACAACATCACGACTGCTCGTTCGATCGCCGGCAAGTGTGGCATCATTACTCCAGGTGATGGGTCTTTGGTCATGGAAGGTTCTGAGTTCCGTTCCCGTGTGCTGGATGCCAGTGGCCACATCATTCAATCGGAGTTTGACAAGATCTGGCCAATGCTCCGTGTCCTCGCCCGTTCGTCGCCTACCGACAAGTACACTCTTGTGACTGGTTTGATGCAATCGACTGTGGTTCCTCACGGTCCGCAAGTGGTTGCTGTGACTGGCGATGGTACCAACGATGCTCCTGCGCTGAAGAAGGCTAATGTTGGTTTTGCGATGGGGATCAGTGGTACGTCGGTCGCGAAGGATGCGTCGGATATTATTTTGATGGATGACAACTTCAACTCGATTGTGAATGCTATCAAGTGGGGACGCAACGTGTACGATTCGATTGCCAAGTTTTTGCAGTTCCAGCTGACTGTCAACGTTGTCGCTATCACGATGGCGTGCGTTGGCGCAGTGTTCATTGAGCAATCTCCGCTGTCCGCGGTGCAGATGCTTTGGGTGAACTTGATCATGGACTCTTTTGCGTCGCTTGCTTTGGCGACGGAAGAGCCGACCCAGGCGCTGCTTGAACGCAAGCCATACCCGAAGACCCAGCCTTTGGTCTCGAAGAAGATGACGAAGCACATTTTGGGCCAGTCGGTGTTCCAGTTGATCATTTTGATCGTCATCACCTTTATGGGTGACTCGATCTTCAACGTGCCAGACGGTGTCATCATCAACTACCCAGAAAAGGTGCAAGACGACATCAAGAATGAAACCTCGAAGCACATGACGCTCGTGTTCAACACGTTTGTGTGGCTGCAACTGTTCAACGAGTTGAACGCGCGTAAGATTCACGACGAAATCAACATCTTCTCTGGCATCACGAAGAACCGTGTGTTCTTGTACGTGTGCGTTCTCCAAGTCGTGATGCAGATCGTGATTGTGCAATTCACTGGCGACTGGTTCAAGTGCAAGCCTCTTGACGCCTCGGAATGGTTCATCTGCATTGCCATTGGCGCGATCTCGTTGCCAGTGGGTCTTTTGCTGCGCTGCATTTCGGTGAAGGACGCTCCTTCGTGGATGGCGTTGTGCAGTGAGGTGGATGAAGTCGAGATCCGCGAAGTGAAGTCGCAGCGCGGCCAAGAGTTGTGGGTGCGCGGGTTCGCTCGCCTCCGTGCGCAAATCCGTGTCATCAAGGCGTTCAAGAAGGGTCTCCAAGCACGAGCATTGCTGCGCAACGAATAAAGCGGCGCTGGTCCCAGATAGTACAGGAGTCGTCGACTCCGTCCACATGTTTTGTTGTGGGGGGCAGTAGGTACTTATTTTTTTTCCCCCTGCCTATCATTTTCCTCTTTTTTTTGGGGTGCACACATTCAATGGCGAAGAATCACCCAAATGTAGCTTGATACAACACTTTCTATATAAATGATACATTGCGAACGAAATGCTTTTCTTTTTGTGTGGATGAATCAATCGGCGAGTGTTCGAACATGGTGGGTTTACGATGGCAGACAGTGGAAGCGAGATTTTTCCAAGCGCCATAGATGCGCACAAACACTTCAATGAGCAGATGGACTCGCTGTCGACCAGTCTGTCTGTCTGTTCCCCCACGTCGCACGTTCGACAACACCTTTCGCCGGATCGAGTCACATTCGCTCGCCAAAATCGTGCTGGCATGCTCCGTCGCAATGCATCAGGTTCCTTCCGCTCTCTCTCGAGTGTGTGTGCTTCTTCGTTACCACCATCAACTCTTTATTGTGTATGTGGACAGGTTGCCTCTCAGCGCCACGTCGTCCCCATTTCGTCAACCCGCAGCAGCGCCGTGCCGCATTTCTTTCCGGTACGTTTTGCATCTTGATGAAGCGCACTACTTTGTGCATCCCATGGCGCCTCTGGAAAAAGGAGCGGTAAAGATACGCCACTCGTACTGTAGAAAGCAGTGTGCGTGTTTTTCTTTTCATTCTTGATCCCTTTCTCGCTCGCTCATGTCTTTGTGCCCTTCTTCGACGTTTTCGCACGCACAGCAAATGTAGCGACATCGCCGCGTCACTCCAGCCCGCTCAGGATGCGCCACTCGACTCGCTCTTCCCATAGTCCAACGACATGCAGGTGACGCACATTATGCATACCCGTCGACGCGCGTGGATCCTCGTTCCTGCGCTCTCATTCTCATTCTTCCTATTGACTGCGTGCTGCTACTTGTCCATCTGGCCACTCTCCAGCAACAACAACAACATCCTCGGCACCATGGCAGGCGGCATCAACCACAGCAACACCTGCGTCCAGCGCAAAGCCGACATCGCGATCATCGGCGGTGGACTCGCGGGACTCACGGCGAGCATCGAAGCGTCCGCATTGAACCCGTCGCTCAAGATCGTCCTCATCGAAAAAGAGTCGAAACTCGGCGGCAATTCGGCCAAGGCGTCGTCGGGCATCAACGCGGCGTTGAGCCAAGACGACGCACCCATTTTCGAACAAGACACACTCCGCTCCGGCGCCGGTCTCTCGAAAAAGCAACTGGTCGACGTGTTTGTGCAGAACTCGCCCGACGCGCTCGCGTTTCTAGAGAAATGCCATGTCGATCTCTCGGTGGTGAGTCAACTGGGCGGCCACTCCGCCAAGCGCACGCACCGCAATGCGCAAGGTCCGAATGTGGGCTTTGCGATCGTCAGTGCGCTGCAAAACAAAATCGCCGAGACGTCGCACGAGTGGACGAACATTGACGTCGTGACCGGCGCATCCGCGGAACAAGTGCTGTATGCCGATGGCAAAGTCACGGGACTGGTGGTTGAGCGGATAGTGCGCACAGGCGAAGCCGAAGGCGAGGGTGAACCTCTGCGAGAAACCATCGAGACTCCGGTCGTGATCCTGGCGACAGGCGGGTACTCGGCGAATATGGAGCTGCTCAAGAAGTTTGCACCGGGAGTCGAGAGCTTCCCGACGACGAATGGTCCTTGGGCTCGTGGAGACGGCATCGCCCTCGCGCAGCAGCTTGACGCAGACCTGGTGCTCATGGACAAAGTGCAGTTGCACCCAACGGCGTTCATCAACCCAAACGATCGCAGCGCCAAGCAAAAGTTCTTGGCTCCCGAAGCGATTCGTGGCTCTGGCGCGCTCTTGATCAATGCGCTGGGGAAACGGTTTGTGAACGAGCTGAGTACGCGCGACAAGGTCGCCGATGCGATCCTGCAACAACCGAGCCAAGACGCGTTCATGCTGCTCTTTGACGGCGCCAAGGACATGGAGGCGTCGCTGGGGTTCTACAAGCACATCGGGCTCGTGAGAGTGGTGCATTCGGTCGAAGAAGCTGCCGCGCACTGCCATGTGGATGCGTTTGTGCTCCAGCAAGAGCTGAACGCGTATGCGGAAGTGAGCCACAGCCAACAGCCCGATGCGTTCGGGAAAGCGGTGTTTCCGTACCCGATCAACCATATTGAAGACGTGACGACCCCCGTCGAGATTCACGTCATGGAAGTCGCGCCAGCAGTGCATTACACCATGGGTACGTTTCCTCGATGCATGCTCGTAGCTACTGCTTTGCGGCTTCTTTGACATCTGACCTCTCTCTCTCTCTTGTGTTTATGACGTTGTGACTGACAGGGGGAGTGAAAATCAATGAACACGCGCAAGCGCTGCGAGCCGACGACTCGGTCATCGCCGGTCTGTACGCGGCGGGCGAAGTCTCGGGTGGACTCCACGGCGCGAACCGTTTGGGCGGCAATTCGCTCGCCGAGTGTGTCGTGTTTGGTCGTATCGCGGCCCAGCACGCCGTCAAACAGCTCCAACAAAGTACGCAGTAAATGCTCACCTACCCCATCACGATTGCTTGGATGGCACCTCTCTCTTGCTTTCCCGTCGCTCTATATGTGTGAATAATCAAATGAAGTTTTGTTTTTGCTGTGTGTGCGATTGATTGCTGCATGGGATGGATGGATGGATGGATGGATACACCTAGCCAACGTCGCTATTCAGCTCGACGCAATGCTCTAGGAAGAACCAAGTCCAGCTGCAAGACCTGCAGCGATCGTGTGCGCATTGACCTTTTTGGAGCTTCATCGGATCGTTGCAGTGCAACTGGTGCAGGTTTCAAAAAAAGGGCTGATCTTGAAAAGACACACAGAGACCATCACTCTGTACTCGTCGAAGAGCTCATTTCAAAGCGTCGAGTTGCATTGTTTCCTCCTCGATATACATATATTCACGCACCACAAACATACGCACGAGCAAACGCAGGATGAGCGTCTCTAGCGTCGACGAGTTCCACGACGATGCCCTTGCCAGCAGCAGCAGTGCGTATGAGTCCGATGAAAGTAGTAGCAACAGTGGAGCTTCCGACTCTGCTGGCGATGAGAATGACGACACGATCTTCATCTCGTCTCGCAGTCACATCGTGATCTCGCCGCGAAAAATCAAACGCTCGGCATGGCGACAGTTTGAGAAGACTATGGGCACAAAGGCAGCGCGGCAAAAAACCGCGGAGCAGCTTGGCGTGGACGCGTTTGTAGAGCGAATGCACGAGACCGACACGACCAGGACGAGGTCGAAGGACAAGGACAACAAAACGTCTCATGGGACATCGAGCAGACGCAAATTGATACAAAATACCACCACCACGCCGACAGCAACGAAGAGCGCTAGAAGCAGTGATGCTGCTGGTACTAGCAGTAAACGTAGCAGTCGTCGAGCGGCATCGGGAAAGCCCACACTGGACAAAGAGCTATTCAAACGTACCCGAAACCCAACAGCAGCAGCAAAGGGACGAAATGACTCGAGTCGAGATGCTCGCGGTCGTACGGCGAAGAAGTACAGTTCAAGCGAAGACGATGATGGACAGAGCGACTTTAGCGGAAGCGCGGAGAGTGGCCAGCAGCACGATGTCATCGATTGTGGTGACCACCATGAAGACGATGAGAGCGAAAGCAGCGGTGAAGACGAAGGTGACGTTCATGTAAATCCCAAACGAAGTCGCGCTTCCAAGAAGCCATCGGCATCCTCCCCTCGTCACGGTACCAAACAGACAGCAATGGCCACGAGACCAGCAAAAGAAACAACGCGCCAGATCAAACAGCAGAAGAACAAACGATCCAAGGAAGCGACAGAGACAGCAACGACCGCACCGAAGAGCTCCTCGTCTCCTTCTGCTGCGCCGTCGTCAAAGACAAAGAAACCAACGTCGTTTTTGAGTGACGGCACGAATGATGGCTTTGGTGATGGCGGGAGTTTCTCACCGATTGCACCGCTGGTGCCGTCCCCGAAAGAGGAGATGGAGGAACTCAAGCAAACGCTCAAGAAATTGGCTTCCCACGACGCTGCTCCAGCTGCATCGCCTTTGCTACCAGCAGCAGCGACTCAAGTCGCTGATCCTGCAAATCCATACGAAGCCGTACGCGTCGCTCACGGGTTGGCGTCGACGACAACGTCGGCAGACCAAGTCCGTCTCGGCGAGTTCGTCTCGCAGCCTTTCCACGGGAATGGCATTTTGAAAAGTGGCGGGACTAGCAATGGCAACGCGCGCCACGCGTCCTTCGACTCCGCAGCTCTGCATGCGAAACTTCATGCGCAGCAGAACGATCCGCGTTTCACGTCGAGGTCCAAATCCATGACAAGCAATGGCTCAAGCAGCGAATTCGACGTCCCTGGTGGCGGCTACCCGAGTGGAGGAAACGCAAGGAGCAGCGGCAGCATTAACAAGAAACTATTCGGGCAAATGCCACACTCTTCGATCCCTGCCTCGTTCACTCCGAATGCAAATCCTCCATACGGCGCTTCCAGCAGTTCGATGATGATGATGGGGAGCAGTCATTCCCAGGGCAGCCGTGCCGTGCTCTCAGCTCTGAAAGCGCTGCAAGACAAGATCCGACGCCTGGAAGAAGAGCGCGAGACGCTCATGCAACAGCTTTCGGACGCGAAAGTCAGCGCGCGAAAGGTACAGTAGACACGCGACACGTGGCGATAGGCATGATCCCCGCTTTGCCTTTTGCTGCTGGGAACATCCTCACAACTTGTCCTGCTCTCTCTCTCTTTCACACAGCGCGAAGCCGAACTGGCGGCATCGGAGAAGAAGTCCGCGTACGAGCTCGAGCAAGCGAAAGAATCGGCCCGCGCCGCGTACGATGCGCTGCGCACAGAGAAAGAGGATCTGAAAGTGGAACTCGCGAAAAGCGACGAGCGCAAGAACGCGTTGGAGAGCGAGATTTCGCACTTCCAGTCGCTCATGAGCACGTATTCGTCGAAATCCAACGACCTGCAAACCCACTTGGAGTTCTCGGAGTCTCAGCGAACGCGTTTGCAGACCGGTCGGCACTTTCGATCATGCTGCTACCCTTACTTCACAGTTGATGCATCCTCACTCACACACGGTTGTCTCTCTCCTGTCCTGCTAGAACTGGAGCACGTGCAAGCCTCGTACAAGAACGAAGTTCAGGAACTAAAGTCCAAACTGCAATCTCTGGAGCAGCAGCAAAGCGCATCGCAGGAGCAGACGAAGCTATTGGACGCACAGTTCCAGCGCGAATCCAGCAACCACGCAGAGACACGTGAGCGGCTCCATGACTCGGAGGTACGAAGCGATCTCCCCGCCATTCGAAGTGAAAGTTCACTCACTACCTCACGGTGTAACCATGCTATTCCTGCTCTTCTCTCAGCAAACAGTGACGGCGATCTCCCAACTGAACGAGAAGCTCGTCGCAAAAGTGTGGGAAGTCACGGAAGCCGCAAACAAAGCCGCGAAGAAGACCAAACAGCTGCAGCAGCAGCAGCGGGTGTCGTCGCTCTCCAAGTCCACGGCTGCGAGTCGAGCGTCCGCAGCAGGAGCTCCAGGTGGTTCCAGCGCACCTAGACGAGTCGCAGCTTCTTCAACTTCCGCTGCTGTTGGGACTGCCGCGCGAAGAAAGAAAACGGTGAGTGCGTCGGGGACGTCCGCAATAAAGAAAGGAGATGGGGTGCGAAAGACCAAACTCTTTCCGGGGAACAACATGGAGCTCCTGCGTGATGCCAACTTGGGAAAGTACGTCGCCACACCCACAAGCATCCATTCTTGTTTGCACTTGAGCTTGTAACACACGCACACTGGTTTCTTCTTTGCATAGGGAGATCCCGTTTATCTTGGGCACGTCGTCGACTCCGTCGTTCTCGATCATCGGCAACGTGCAGGACGCGATCCGACAGTGTGACACCACGTACGTGACTCCAAACACAGGTGGCGGACCCATCAAGATCCCAACCTCGCGGCCGAAAGCGGTCAGGAAATCGCAGAGCCAGCGAACGACCAAGTCCACGACGAAGCGCTCGAGCACGAGTGCAAGCATCTTCGGCACGAACACCAACACGGCGGCGACTTTACTCTCTGAGCGAGCTCGCCATGGTGTCGACACTGCCTCGACGAAGAAAAGAGCCAAGCCGAGCGCGATTCAAGTGCCTCCACCAGCCCCAGTGTCTGCGTACATCAACCCCATGCAGGTATTGCTGCTCCTCCCCTCTCAACGCCGCTGTTGAGGACTTGGCATCTCTCACACCTTTCTCGTACGATCCCCTCCCCATTTAGACTCAAATCATGGACGATCTGGGTGCGGCATTGGAATGCGCGGAAAAGGAGTTTGCCGCGCTCAATGCGCGCTACAAGGACATCGTATCGCAGATGGAAACCCCGCGTAGTGGTCGTGATGGCGATGGTAGCGATAGAAGCACGAGCAACTCGGCGCACCTGTCGAGCGCGCTGGGACCGCTGTTGGACGAATTGGAGACCAAGGGCAAGCAAGTGAACCTGCTCAAGCAGGTCCTTCAGCAGACGTCCAACAGCAGCATCAACCCACTGCGGCGCATCGTGCACAGTCCCGAAGCGATCCGCCGGAAAACCGCATCGTTGCGGCTCTTGCATGAGTACCGACAGCTGGAGCGCGACGCGAAATCCCCCTCGCCGGTATCCTCTAGACGGTACCCGACGGCGTCTTCCCGCCAGCGGAACACGTCGTTCTTCAGTGACAACAGCGAGTCGTACTGCTAAACCAGGCGGTAGAGTGAGAGTGAATGGATAGAGAGATCGATTGACGCACCGAGTGTAAATAGATACTTTGTATTGCGGTTCCTATTCCTCGGACGCGGGACGTCGAAGGCGTCGTCTGGAGACGGCTGCTGTGGACGACGTCGCCGTGCTGCTGCTGCTGCTGGAGCCAAGGCACTCTCGCTGGTATTTCTGCAAGAGCTTGACCTGCAGGACAGGATGTGCACACACGATGATGGTGGTGATGCAAGAGTCGAAGAAGACACTGACATTGTGTGTATGAGGAGATAGTGAAAAGCAAAAACAGACCATAGTGGGGTGCTTGCGCGCACAAAGCAGCACGTCTTCCGGTTTGATGCTCTTGCGACCCGCGTGGTGCGCGAAATGCTGCAGCTCCGTCGCCATCACTGTCATTGAAGGAACCCGGTGCTGCAGGTTTAGTCGCTTAAGCGTGTATAGCCGCACTCATATGCAGCAAGAGCAGCAGTACGTAGTCACCTTCCGTTTGCTTGTGCACGAGGTCTCCTAGCAGCGCGAGCGTCTCTTTCGACGGCAGGGGCCGCGCGCGCATGTGTCGCTCCCGCTGCTGCTTTTGCACTGTTTTTGCGTAGCGATTGGCATGCGGAAGAAGAAGACGGCGTCAGCGAGTCGAGAGCGGACGAGGAGCTGCGCCGTGCAATGCTACGGAGCGTACCTTCGTCGTCGCAGATGGAGCCGACGGCGTAGAGAATCGCTTGCCGCACCTGGAAGTCACTGCCCGTGCTCTCCTCCCCGTTGCGCTCAACGTGTCCGTCCATTTGGGAGAGCTGCTTTTTCTGTTGCTGCACGAAGGAAGAATGAATGGCAAAAATGCCCATTGTCCCGATTATGGGGTATTTTAGTCAGATAATCGACTGCGGATTTACACCTCCGAGGCGGACTTTAGTGAATGGATGCGGATTTTGCCGATCTCGATTGGGATCTGAAGCACTCCATCGAGCGGAGATGTTCCGGCACACTCGCCAACGACGGCTACACACTCTACTTGAACGCCAGCACGAACGAGCCAAAGTATCTCGACACCGAGTCCGACTGCGAGGTCATTGCACCGTTGACCAGGCAGTCTTTCGTGCGAGTGAGGGGGTGTGTTGAGGTGGTGCTGCTTTGCATAGAGAACGGCAAGTCGCAAAGTGAAATGCGCTGCAGACAAATCCGCATGCACGAGTGTACACTCCTCAAAAGCCATCCTTCCATTCCAGTCGCATGGAAGGATGGGGGTTGGAGGAGATTGAACTGGCACAAGATCTTGCTTTGCGGTTGCCGTGACACAAGTTCAGTTTCCATGGCAGCTGCTCTCTGGAACGTAGATTTGGAGCAAGCATAATCACGTGACCGAAACTAGCTAAAAGGGGACCGTTGATGTCCATACGACCCGAAATAAGAGCCAAAAGCATCATCGAGTGCGATGTGTGGTGGTGAGTGCATCTGCCTCGTACCTTGGAAAGTGCATCGTGCAGAGCAGACATTGATGGTATTTACTCGCATGCTCTTCTGAGGTTGCGTGCAGAGATACAGTGCCGATGGCTCGAGCACCAACCAATCAGGTCAACTCGATGCTGTCGCAGTGGTTGCACAGTACTCGATGCTGCAGAAGGACCAAACATCAAAAAGCCCAAACTTCAATTCGAGTGTTTTTCTATTTGCGCATCGTGGGCATAAACATCCTACAGTCGTGCAGAGACAAGTCGGGAAGGTCGCTCTTTGAAGTTGATGATGGCCGCGTCCCTATTTCGGGGTCTTCGCGTCCAGAATGCGCACGAACCACCTCATTTTGGGCAACAAGATTATGCTCGCCTCGTTTCCGACTCTCTCCAGGATCGCTCCCTGCAATTCTTGCTGGACTGAAATCTCAATGATCGAGGGAGGAGGAGCACTTTGCCCCCATCTCGACTGAGCACAGGGATGCCTGTGCTTCGAACAATCTCAGTGCTCCTCACTTTGCAACTTGTCGTCAAGTACCCGCGAGTCGCTCAAAGCAACCCTCCCTCCCCTCACGACTGCTCCCCACCGCATCGCAACCCTCCACCATGAAGACTGCTTTCGTCGCTGGAGCCGTCGCATCGGTGATCGCGTTCGCCGCTGCCGCCAATCACGAGTGGTCCTCACTCTACGTCGAAGAAGCGCCGCAATTCGTTCGCCCATACGTGCTGCCAAAGGAAAATGGACTCAGCGTCCGTGTCGGCCAACAAATCTATCGCTTCTCCGTGACGGGAAACTCCTCCGGCGGCGCCTTCACGCTGCTGCAAACGAACGCGCCAGACTCCACGGAGCTCGGCGTGCTCCCGCACATCCACAAACTGCATCACGAAAACTTCTACTGCACCAAGGGTCGCGTGCAGCTGTGGGCGAAACTCGACGACTTGGAAGAGCAGTCGCGCGTCTTGACCCAGGGTGACTACGGCGCCGTGCCGCACAACACCATCCACTCGTACCAGATCTTGGACCCGGACACGCAACTCACCGGTGTGATCCAGCCCGGCGGCTTCGAGAAGCTCTTCATTGCCATCGGCGATGGCAGCTACGAATCGATCACGGGATCCGAGTACATCCCCGCCGCTGCTGCCACCGCGTCTGCTGGTGCCGGCGCGTCCAGTGACACGATCTCGGCGCTCACGGCGTTCGATGTGTACGCCCACTTGGACTTCACCCCTCGCCGCGACCTTGTGGACGGCATGGCCGGCTCGGGCAACTGGCACAACGGCAGCAACACGCTCGCCAAGGACGGCTACACACCCAACTTTATCGCCAAAAACTACGGACCGAAATACCTCAACACCGAGTCCGGCTACAAGGTCATCGCGCCGCTGGCCACTGGCGCGCAGACCACTGACAACTTCACCATGGGAACCATCACCATGTCGCCAAAGCTCTTCAACGAGACCGCCGTGACCACGACTGCCAAGCAGCACGTCGCGTTCCAGCTGCAGGAGGGCGAACTGGTCGTCGCGATCAACGGGGAGACGGCGCGCTTGATCCAGGGCGACGTCGTGTTCATCCCCGGCGCCACCGCGTTCACATACTACGCGTCGGTGCCGTTCACCAAGTTCCTGTACGTGAGCGCGGGTGGCGATGGCTTCGACGCGGACTTGCTCGCGAAGAGTGTTGCATGGGACTACCCGACGTACCCAGCCTACGCTGGTTTCGTGGCGTCCAGCAATCGTCGTTCGTAGGACTAACTCTGCTCCGCGAGTTGTTGAGCTCTAACCAAGTCATTTTTCAGAAACTAACGCTTTCGAAATGTCATTTTCAAGTGTCCACAATGACACTTTTTGCTTTCCGATGTCAGACTTGCGTTTCTGCGCCAGTGCGTGGAATACGCCATCTGAGAATCCACCAAAACCTCCGACTTTTGAGTATGGCATTCAACAGGTTTTTGGAACGCGTTCCTTCCGAGTGAAGTAAAAAGCATCACTCACAGTTAGCAGAAAGTGGGTGGTGAGGTTCTAGAACAATGGATGCTTTCGTCCGGCTGGTGGACAAACCTCTCACCCAATCCGCGTTGCCTCTGTGGTTTTTTCAATCTGGATGAAGCTCTTTTTGCTCCGATTCGTTGGTGGTCGCGTTCGATTGAAGCCGCACTTCCAATCGCATCGCGTGTGCAATCGGAGAGAGAGGGTCGCATGGACTTTCATGGCATTTCGCGTGTAGCACTCGTCTCCAACCATTGCGCTCCTATGGCATGCAGCTGGTGGCTTCCCACGATCTTTTCGCCTTGAAACGCTCTCTTGTCGTCTCGATCCCTGTTTGTGAAAGTCTGTTTGGCAAGAAATGCAAGGAAAATCTCAAGCATTTCGTTCGGTGCTGCAGATGGGAGGTTGCTAGGAGGATACAGTGGGAAACGACTGTGGCTGGGAAGCGTTTGGGGTTCCTTGCGATTGCATAATCTCGTTTTCACTTGCGTTTGGTATGGTTCCACTTTCGCCGAGACACCAGTTCACACCAACGACGCGCTCTGATTGGCGCATGTCTCATCCTCGACACCCCCTTTCTACAATGCATTTCCATCCAACAGGCACGGAGGAACGAGGGGTAGAGAAAGGAGTAGGGGTACACAAAAGTCTAAGGTTGCGTACTCTCGGTCTTTCGACTGTGTACGCTGCTGCTTTTGGCAGAGCAAAGACCTCGACTTTCCGCATGACCTTCACTCCAACACACAAAGAAAGCAAAAGCGAGCGAGCGAGAGACAATCGCATTTCGTAATACTATCGCTTCATACCAATCAGGCAAGATGAGCTTGACGTCCCTCGATGCCGGTACAGAACTCGACGTCGCCTTCGTGTCTCGGTATATGTGTGTGTGTGTGGAGAACCGTGTTCCTTACTCTGATGTCTCTGTTCGCGTGTAGATTTCGTCGCTCGCGGAAGTGACGTCGCGCTGTCTTCCAATGATGCGCTGCTGGCGACCACCATCATCGACTCGACGGAGCTGGAGCTGAGTTTTCTGTCGGAGTTTCTTTTGCACGACGAATTTGTGCCCGACCCGCATTCGCCCGCACCAAGCGACGATGTGGTGTCGTCGCCGATGGCGTTCGAACAGCAGCAGCAGCAGCAAGCGGCGATGACCAGCGAAGACGACGACGAGTTTAGCGAGAAAATGGAGATGATCGAGTTCGACACGTCGTCGCTGGCGCAGCAGTCGTTCATGACCGGCATGCTGGTGAATAACAGCGGCCGCAGCGAAGTGGGGAGCCCCACGGCGTCGTCGTCCGGATCCGACTATGCGTCCTACCAGCAAGACCAAGAGAATGCAGCCGAAACTGGCGAGCCATTGGACCGCAAGGCGAAGCGACGAGCGCAGGTCGCGATCAGTGCGCGTCGCCACCGATGCCGCAAGAAGCACGAGATGATGGATTTGCGCAAAGAAGTGAGCTATCTGAACTCGCATCTGGACTATTTGCGCTCGAAGCACAAGATGATGCGTCCGCACGGCGCAGTCGCAGAATGGGAAGAAAACGCGATGGCACAGCGCCACAAGCGCAAGCAGACGGAAGAGCAAAACGAAGAGCTCCGCCGCGCGATTTTCCTCCAGGGGGGCTTTATCTCGAACTTGAAGTCGATGTTTTCTACGACGGCGATGTTTTCTGCGAATCTGAATATGCGCAACTTTTTGCACACATACACTCGCTTGGGCAAGAACCCGCGCTCGCGTCTCCGCGATTTCGATGCCATCTGCAACGACGCCAAGCTAGATATGGCCATGGATATTGTTGTGCGGGAGACTGAGACGGCCGATTTCAGCAAACCGTCGATCTCGACTCGCAATATCGAACCCACCGAGCAGCTGTTTGGTGCGACGACAGTTGGTGTGTACGCATTCGACACGTTGGATATGCGTCAGATCTTTATCTCCGCGTGTGCAGCGATTCGCGATAGCGGTCGCGAGTGGCCGCGATACTCGCCTATTGATGCGCAAGTGAAGGTTGTGGATGCGCCGAAAGACAACATTCGGTACGGTGTGTCCAGCATTCGCTACAAGAGCGACGTTGAAGAAGAAGAAGAAGTGGTCGTGGAGTCCCGCTCGATTTCCTATTACCGCGTCACGGACACGTACGGAGTGTTAGTGTGGGACTTTGTGGATGACGACGATTTGTATCCATTGGAATCGGAGAGCAACATGAAGCGCGATGTGATTGGAGCGTACGTTATGGTCATTGTGTTTTTGTTGCCTGTATGCGACCTCGGGTTGCTGTTGATGGGCTTCGTGCTGACGCTGTGTGTGTTTTGCTCCTAAACAGTGTCCTCGTTCGCCGTGAGATTTGTGTCGATGGCGTGGAACGTGTGGTGTGCCGTTCCATTTGCACAAAGATGCATTCGTTCAGTTCGTCCTGTGCGTCTCCGGATATCACGCGCTTCTCGCAGTCGACAATACAAGGTGCCGAGGTGTGTGGGTCTCTGGTGTACAACCACATCAAGGACGATTTCTCGGCGAGCCTCGTGGCGATGTGAACAACGCACCAAGCGAACAGTAGCTGCAACTAGGATGCATGCAGAAACCTGTGGATGCGCTTTGGAGAGAGCTTGCTTACGCCGAACGACAAAATATCTATGTATCGATTTGCGAATAATCTAATCCAGAACTACCCGTTTTTGCTTTCGAACGACAGCAAACCCATACGCTTTTGACTGTTTGACTGTGTGGCGACGATGCCGTCTGCAAACCGATCGCGATAAATGAAGCATTTATATATTCTTAGCAATTCGTTCAAATGCGATGGTCGCCTTCAGCGAGAGCAACCCTCGCTTGTCAATCTACACTACTACTACCTGCGTCTCCGCCGATTGGGCGGTTTGCTGCGCTCTTCCGCCTGCAGCCCAACCTGCTCCCACGACCGTCGTCTTTTTTCTCTTTCACCCTTCCCCTCCTTCTTAAGTTACTTCTTCTTCGACGCCTCCGGTTTGATGTGTCGGTCCGGGTGGGTCTTGCGCAGCAGATTGCGCGCCGAGGCTTCTACGATTTCGGCGTTTCGGCAAAACACCGTCAGGAACGCTTCGTTGATCTTGCCTCGCGGCTCGGCGATCGCATTCACCGGTGGGGTGCTGTGGATAATCGTGCGGAAAAGCGTCTGCACTTGGCCATTCGGAAGTTCGGCCGTCTCCATAATCGTGCTAGAGTGCCAAAGCGGAAAAAAAGAAACCAAACGCTTCAGAACACATCTCGTCGATTCCAGAAAAATGTGCACCACAAAGCCACACTCACCATCCAATTTCATCATTGCGAAGAGCGGTATCCGAGACCTCACATGGATGCAAGTCGTCCAGTCCAATCGTCTCCCACGTGATAATCGTGCACTGGTCCGTGACTTTGCGGCGGATGATAAAGTACGAGTGCAAGTAGATCACTTGGTTTTCCACATAGTTCTTCAACAACGGCACAATCGTGCGTCCATACCGGGTGTTGTCATCCAACTCCATTAATCGCTGCAGTAAGTCATAACACATTGGCATGGTCAGCTTTTTTCTCGACAAAGCAAAGCGAAACACAACGTACATCGCATTTCACATGCGCCTTGAAGCGATCGGGGACGTCAAACTGGAAGTTGAAGATCGAGTTCCATGCAGCTTCGCCCACTTCTTGGTGGGTGTATCCAGGTACTTCTTTTGCACGCAACAGCTTGATCTCCATGTCCGGACCATTCGAGTTGAGTTTGATGTCGTATTGCGGGTATTTCACGACGCGGTTCCCAAATTCGTGTTCGAGGTAATGCGGTGCGAGCTCCAAGCGCGTGTCGGCGATTTGGTGGCACATTTTCGTGCGCTCCAGCGTATCCACGGGGAGACGATGGAACCAGTGTTCAATGTGGGTGGCAGCTGCCATCTGATAGGATACGACATGCACGACAATCGAGTGATCAGGAAACAGACGCATCATCCAAAGCAACAAAGCAACGCTTACCGTTTTGTCAAGCACGATGCGCACCGCATCGGCGAATCCACTTTCGTCACTCAACGCGCCTTCCACGGTCAGCTCGACGTCGTCGGTCACTTTCTTGCGCTTGCGATGCTGTGTGATCACTTCCTGTTCTAATTTGATGCTTTCCGCATTCTCGTCGCCATCGTGATGCTTCATTTTCGCCATTTGCTCCTGCAAGAACAGCACCTGCTCCCGAAGTCGCGCGAGTTCTTCCTGTAAAAAGTGCAGCGACACGAGCATGCACATCATGAGAAAACAACGCGCTTTCGATTAAACCGACAAGTCGAAGAGGGAGCATATCTACCTTTTGGCGGTTGCGGTGCTTGCGTGCAGACTTTGCGACTTGGGCTCGACGTCTCAGTTTCTTCTCTTCTTCGGTCAAGCTCTTGACCGGTGCATTGAGGATCTCTTCCGAATCGCGGAGGGTGTCGCTTTCCGGGTTACTCAATGGCGAGTAGTTGGGGGATCCATTCGAGTCCGCTCGACCCGACCGCTGCGTTTGGAAAGCTTGCAGCGAGCGCGGGTCAAACGTGTTGGCATTGTATCCGTTCGATGATGACGCGGATGAAGGCGCCGGTGGCGGATTCTGGTGTTGCTGTTGGAGCTGATGCTGTTGTTGGTAGTGTTGCTGGTGTTGGTGCAGATGCTGGTACTGTGGATCATTCAGCATCGACGGCGGCAGCAACCCAGGCATCTTACTGCGCTCATTGCCCCCAGAGATATTGAGCTCCTGCATGCTTGGCATCGGGGATCCATTCGACGAGTGACCGTTCGAGGAGTGCGCATGATGCGCATGGCTCGAATGCGAAGACGCCGTTGCCTGGATGGTTGCATTGAAGTCGAAATCCGACATGGTCGCCGGGTAGACGCCCATGAGCAGCGCCTGGTCGCTCGGGGACAGCGGCAGCTCCTGCTCGTCCGGCAGGAACGGGTACATCTCGTCGTCGTCCGGGGACGACGTGTTGAACACGTACGCGAGTGAAGACGTCTCCATTGTGGTTGTTGTTGTTGTTGTGCGCGTCCTTCTCTCCTTCCGTCAATAATAATAAATGAGCTCTTCCCACTCTCTTCCCAAGGTAAAAATGGCAAAAGCTGAAGTCCCCATTCCCACTCTCTCTCTCTTTCTCCTAGTCAGTTGCGAACGGGTCCACGGGTCGAAAGATCAGCTCGAAAACGGGTTTCGAGAGCGTTCACTGGTACAGTACAGCGTGTACCGTAAGAGACCTCCATATGCTTTCGGTTGCCACGCACTCGCTGTTAAAGAGGGAGGAGATACACACTTGCAGAAAGTATGTGTATCTGGAACAACCAACTCGCTCTCGATGCAAAGAGCCTCCCGTTTTGGGTCGCGACTTGGAGATTGTCAAACGGTGAATGTTGTGTGTTGGTTCGGATTTAGACGCTGTGTGTTGATGGCACCTTTTTCTTTCTGATACAATCGATTTTTGTGCATCGCACAGCAGCAACCAAAACAAAGAGGGAGAATGTGTGCGCTGCTCTCTTTTTGAGAAGCAAACAAAAATACTGTAGGATCGAATGAGTGACATCAGTCGAAGTGCTTTCGATGGCGTGTATTCTTTCTTCGGACTTCATCGGGATGGGGAGAGTAGTGGTGGTGGTGGACGCGAGATGCCAGGATCTCTCTCCTTCAGTGCCACTATGCTGAACGAAGCGGTGTCGTCAAGTGCGACCTCGAGACACACTGATCGCTGCGAAGTGCTGGATGCTGTCGGGAAAGTATCTCCCACGCAACCAAGTGCATGGGTGTCCGCAGAAAGCGCAGAAAGCGTGATTTTATCGAGACAGCGCGGTGGACTCCTCGACAGCGAAGGTGTCGATGTCATCACTGCATCACGCGGCGTAATCGCACGCCCACTAGCCACTGGAATGAGCCGATTTCCGCGTAATCGCCTCGGTTTCGCCATCTCCCACCAACATGGACGGACTGGCTGCTTGATGGCAACGAACGATCCGAGTTGAAGGGAGCGCTTCAGTTTCGACTCGGTCTTTTCTACGAACTCCCCAAGCCACCCGCTGTGCGCTTTATATGCACAGCCAGATGGAGGAACGGTGAGAACAAAAGCCATACGTTTGTGTCAGTTAGGATATGAGCCACCTGTGAACATGTCGACCGACTCGCTCTTTGCGAGGATCGCTCGCATCGAAGAAAACCGAAAGCGATCAGCTCATCTGCGCCAAATGGCCACAATGATGGATTTCCACAGGTTGACTCTCGATACTGTGCGTGTACAACCACTGTCGGGACTGGTTCCGAATGTTGGTTTTGAGAGGTTTCCGCAACGCAGACTACGTCACTCGTGCGCATCACTGCCAGAGAAGGACGCGAGAGTGAGGCGCACGAGTTTGCAGAAGAGAGCTTTCTCTCGTCCTTCCTTCCATCGATCCTTCGCGCCGGTAAAGACGAAGGAACGGTCGTCCATGCAGACAGCGAAGCGCCGACCAGCGTGGTTATCGCTCTTTCGCGAATGCACCGACCGTTGCGTCCATACAGCCTCGCTGATCCCATTGAGCTGCGACTCGCTTGTCATCAAAGCAGACGGCTCTCTTCAAAGGGAGAGGGGATCGACCAAGATACAAGTTGAACATGCCTGGGATGCACCGGCAAGTGGTGAGGGGGATGAGACAGCATCGAATGGATTTGGGTTGTCCAGTCCAGTCCTGCACGTGATAGGTAAGGGAGCAGATGCGCAATGCTGAAAATGTGTCAGATGTTCCCGATTAACAATGCCAGCATTCCACTGGAACGGTTGAAGCTACTCGATGACTCGGCCGCGTTTAATTTCGCTATCGGGACATATACAGTATGGTGGCGTGCCTTTTCGTTCATGATCCCAACACTTCAACGCCCCTCCAAGTGGCATCGCCATCATGCTTCTTTCCTGAGCTCCGCCACCATGCGTGCTTTCCGACGCAAGAACCATCGTTTCAGCGTCACCGCCACGAAAGCGACTGCCGTGATGATATACAGCGCAAAGATGCCACTTTCGCTCGGAACGGCACACGGAACGACGACAGCTTCAACTTGGGACCCTGTTTGCTCAACCTGTTTATGGTCCACCCGCGGACTGCGTTCTTGACTACGTAAACGAAGCAGCGCATAGCTTGGGTCCGGTCGCTGTCCCCACGAAAAAGCTGGCACGGTGTACTCTTTCGCGCCAGTCCAGTGCCGCTTGTACTCGCACCAGGCGTGGGTGTGACCCGAGAGGACCACATCGGGCTGGATCTTCATCAGAAGCTCGCTTGACAATCGCTGGGACAACACGTGGTGATGCGGCGCGTACTTGAAAGCAGGGTGCTCGTACGTGACATGACCGGATTCGTGAACACGCGACTCGCCGCAGAGCATATCGTCCGTGCGATAGAGCGGCAAATGGGTCAACAGCACAATGCCGCCGCGTGCGGTCGCGGCGCGCAACTGTTCTGCATCAATGCTGTCGAGGAAGCTGTTTCCGCACAGAGGAAATGGAGTAAGTCGACACACGTAGCGCGCATACTGTAAGAGAAGAAGCATTCGACTACGCGTACTTTGTCGCTTGCGCTTTCACGTCTTCGCTCACGACGTCTGAATCAAGCGCCATCGTGTTGATGACAATGAAGGCGTGACCCCGAACGAACTCGATACGATTGGATGGACCGAATGCAGACTCGTAGCGCTTGATCTCGGACATCTGCATGTGCCTTCCAAACGCTGTGTCATGGTTACCGACCTATCCACACCAGCACCAGCCATTTCAGTTTCTAAACGCCAAGATATGTTGCGGCGACATACAGCACGAGTTGGACCATGCAATCACCAAATACAGCGTCTTGAGGGAAGTGAAGCTGGAAAAAGCTCGATAAAAACGCGCAACGTACTCCTACGCGCAAAACGAAGCAATGGTGAGTGTCCTCTCTCTCTCTCTTGAAGCACAGATGGTTGCGATTGCGTTGGATACCTCCCAGTCGCTTTGGGGTGTCGGCAATCCGCCCTCATCAAACTGATCGCCAAGCACCAGCACCAAATCCGGATCATGGACGGCCACCGCACTAGATGCCGTCATTTTCACCTAGGAGAGCACTCGTTAGCTACACGCTACCAACCCCACTGGCATCCGCGGATGCGCCAGCAGCAAGAAAGCAAGACAGCTAACCGAATGTCTTTCGTTGCCGTACTTGCCAATCCACCCAAGCTCGTTCAATCCACGAGCGACGACGTTTCCCCAGCAAGTGGACGTCGCTCACGACCAGCGCGCGCAGGTCGCTGTATTCGCCAGTGCCATCGCGCTCTAGATGGCAGCTCGTCGTCGCGTAGAGGTAGTAGACCCCGATTTGCGCAAAGCAGATCACGGCGGCAGCCACGCCGAGCTCGCGCACAAGCATCATCGTCATCGCTCTTGCTTCCCTTTTTGGTCCTTTCATCGCGACATTCATTCCCGCCAAAAAAATGGGCCTCAAGTTTGGCGCGTTTTGGATCGACACCACTATTTTGGGGATGCTGCCGAATTGGAGTCGAATCTAGTGTGGCAGACATGGAAAGTCAGAGTGGTGGTCGTCTCGCGTTTGTGTGAGTTGAAGCGTCACAGAAAAAAAAAGAGCAACAAAAAGCAGGATGACGGAGCAGCAGGATGCGGAAGTGCAGCGCGCCGTGGCGGAGCTTTTGCTGAAGCACCAGCCGCTGATCGAAGAAGCGCTGTACCCGCTGCAGGAGAACGCCCAAGTGAGTGCACTAGCGCAGTGGCGGCGTCTGATGTCGAGTGCGGGACTGATGCGGTTGTTGTTGTTGTTGTGAGTAGTTGGACACGATTTTGCAGTTCTTCCATCAATGCATCCTCGAGCTGCAGCAGCATGAGCCAGAGTTCTGGCAGCTCCGAGTCGTGGAATACATTCACGACGTCATACACTCGCGAATTGGCCACGAGATACTACTGAACATAAAGAGCAAGGATGGAACAACCAGCGAAAGCATTGATAAATGGGGTGGTGACGATGGCCATCATGGCGGACTTGCAATGTGCTCATCAGCGCCGATAGAGAACGTTGAGCAGCGGCAAGAAATGCTGGTGAGAGAAAGAATCGCTCAGGTCCACGAAAGCGCCGAGTACGCGAGCACTGTTGAGCGCATCTATCGCGCCATTCGAGATGAAATGCTGCGCCTGTCTTCACTTCTGGATGACGCCACGAGCGATGCGAATCAGCATGCGGCTGCATCTCGCATACATTTCCTACAGCGTTTGTGGGATCGAATGGCAGAATCGCTCAATCGCGATGTAATTTCGAGGCAGCAACGTTGTGGGAGTGAGATGCACGATGACACAGTGAGTTGCTCCTACGAAGCGATCAGTTTTGACGATCTCCATGATGAATGCGGTTCAGCGAACAGGTGCGATCTGCGATATGGACACACTTCCGTGCGTTGTCTAAAGTATGCATCCTATCAACCACAATCATTTGTCCTGCTCTGTAGCGGTCCATTCTACGAAGATATTCCATCCATAACGATGAGGCTGCAGCACATTGACTTGAGAGAACGGAGAGCTGCTCTTGAGAGCCTTCTGGAGGTACGCAACCCGCTGGGAAACGTTTACTAGCGCCATGACTCGCTCAAGAACCTTCTCTGTATTGCAGATGCCAATACTGGAAATCGTGCATTGTGGCGCAAACTTCAAAGCGCTTTGCTCGGCAGTGGTCGGATTGTTTCTGCTGACGGACGAGGCGAACACGGACGTGAACGCGAAACGACTCATCTACGAGTTGCTGGACCACGTCGAGGACGCTCTTCTATTCTGCGATATCTATTGGGCTGTTGTGGACTTCGTCGGTCAAAACGTTGCATCCGGTCGCCTGAGTTTTGATAAAAAGGAGGCTTTGGAGACTTCAGACGCGCAAGTCATCAGCGCTGTCGACGCGTATCGTATACTCCTAGTGATGATGAAGCGGATACCGCATCATTGGGTCCATCTCTCCTCCGAAACAATGGCAAGATTGCTGTTCTCGACGTTGCAGCTGCTGACACTGTGCTCTGCAGACGCCGAAAGCGCCGAGACGAAGTTGGTTCGGCCAATCAATGTACTGTCCCTCTTGGACGAGAGCGCGGATTGGTTTAAAGTGTGGCTGCTCAAGATCCCAGCTCGCGACCAATTGTTCGTTTCGCTTCAAGAGAGTGGGTTTGTTCCTGACTTGCTCCAGTATCTGTCACGCTTCAGACCATTGGAAAGGCTCAAAAGTGCGCACAAAGTCGTCGATATCGTTGAACAGCAGACAACACAGCATGTAAGACCGCGCTCTTTCCGCTTGATTCTCATCGATGTGGCTGATCCCGTCGCTGCTCCCCAGGCGCTATGCATTGTGTCGTACTTGCCCGAATTCCAAGATGGTCGACAGATGTTATATGCATGGCAGAGAATCCCAGCACATTTGCAGACGAAATACCGACAGACGAAGTGGACACACCCTGATCGTATCGAAATGCAGTGCAATCCGGAGGAAAACGATCGAGTATATCATCTGGTGAACCCAATAGTTCTCCGAAAGGTCTGCTGGTCCATCTGTGCTCCTAGCTCACGAACGCTTACACTGCCATGACGTTCTTACTCTGGGATGCATGCTCCGTTTCTGCGCAACTGTGCAGGAAGATGCAGCTGACGAGTCAGAAGACCCAGCGCGACTCGGTGAAAAGGCTCATAGTGCAGTCGTGCTGTCCATCGTTGCGGTAGTGCTTGAAGTCTGTGCATGTGCGCACCGAGGTGCGGTCACCTCACTTTTTCTATTTGTGCAGATCACTTTTACAAGTCGCACGGGGACAGAGCAGCGATGCGGAAGGGGACGTCCAGAGTCCGAATGGCCAGCGTGTATTCTGTCAAGCATTCCAAAGTATCTGTTCCAGGTGGCGCCATCGGAGTCCTGCACTGCAAGTCTTTTACATGTGAGGCTACTTTGCGTTCCCTATTCTGTGTGTGTGTGCAAAAACTCACGCTTGCTAATGTATGAAGCTGGCAGAATCCTTTTTGAAAGTCTCTCACGGGAGTTCCATGTGGCACGCAAAAGAGCGCGCCGAAATGGAGTTGCTAGACCCATGGTTCCCGTTTCGACGACCAATCGACTTCAAGAGTGTCCAAGATCGAATAGTCGATACTGTTTGTGGTCGTGTCCAACGCGGAGAGCTTGACATAGCGCAGGTGCGATGGTGCAGCATTCGACTCCTCAGCATGATCCTGCAAGCGCATTGCTCAACAGCAGCTCGTGTGTTACCAGACTGCTCGTATGATGGCGTTTTCCGACTATCGAAGCACGTGGTGCAAGGTTTGATATCTGATTGTGGTACCAGGACGTCAGATCGAATGGTTGAAGAAGTGGAGAAGAGTTTCCTGTCAGGGTTGGGTCAGGCGATGACGGGTTCTGAAGGATATCGGAGCTCGCAACAATACGGTCTAGCTCAAGACCTCGCAACGTTGCACAAGGTCGCTTCGTCATGCAGCTTGGACGGTTTGTGTTGTGTCGTAGAGGAAATCCTGGTGTCGCTGTCTCCCTGCGCTGCTGCAATCCAAGATATTTGCTCGTGCGGCATGAGTGAACCGTGCATCCGGTACCTACTGCACAAGTGGCAAGATGGCAGCAGTAGTCGAGCGAGTACGATGGCGGGAATACTCCGATTCCTCGCTGTCTCCCAGATATCCGATGCATTCTTTACCAGCGACACTGTGCAGGCTATGGTTGGCGGGATCCTTTCGGCGCTTTCACTAAGCGCGACCTTCACGCTGGCGATCAACAGCTCTCCAGATGAGTACCCCAGCGAATTGAACGAGCAGATGAATGCTTTGATGTTTCTGCGATGCTGTCTTAGCACACGATATGCGTCAGCGTCGCTGTTACGCTGCGAAGATGCGCAGAATATGCTGCTAGCCTTCATCACGGACACTTTAAGTGGCCACGGCGAGGTATGCATGTCAACATGTGGCGCGGAAGATGTATGCACCGTCGCATTCGAATTGGCTGCAGCAATGTCGACAAGCGTCCCTGCTGCGTTATGCTGCGCAAGCCTCTTCGCGGATAAGAAGATTGTATCACTTTCAGCTGAAACGAGCAACGAAGGTCCCATATTTTCACCCTGTTCGCTCCTCGCAACGCAGCTTCAGAATATGTATGAACTGGTTGGCGGTCCCAGTGAGAAACCGCAACGCTGCGCTCTCCCTGATTTTGTTCACTCTGCGGACCAATCCAGTCAAGAAACCAGAACAGCGACTGGTGCGCAGACAAACAGCTCAGGCGAAGTGACGCTGTTTGTGCAATCGCTGCTCGAGAAGATGCTGTTCTCTATTCAAGATAGTTGCAACCGATCAGCTTCGCTCGACTTTGTGATGCTCTCTCAGGCAACGTGGGAGCTGATCAACGACATCGAAGGCGCCGAAGTGCAGTCGTCGTCGATGCCATCTCTGCAGCTCACAAAAGTCTTTGGGAAACTCATGTACCACCTGGTTCTGAGCAAGCGAAGTCGATTAGATGGTGGCGCGTCCAGCACCGGTAGCACCGCTCTCCCAACTGTCAACTCCGAGAAAGACTTTCCGTTAGATGCGGAGCGAAAGGTTATGAACAAAGTGTACAAGAGGTACTGTCATCGGCTTGGGTTGCGGGCATCCCCGACCACTCTGCACTGCATCGTCAAGAAGTTTGGTCGATTCGCGATTGATAGCTTCCCGGTGACGGTTCTGATGATTTTGGACCAGTTTTGCAGCGAAAAAGAGACGATCGAGTTTCTTTCCTGCTGCTGGACTAGTCGTAGCGCAGCTTTCCTGTGGCCGGCAGCGACAAGTTCTTTGAGCGGCTGCGGTCGCGAGGGCGAAGCGGTACCTGTTTTATCCAATATAGCGATCGCTGTCGAGTTCATCCTGGGACGTGAATATCCTCAGGTATCTCACGCTCACTATATGGAAGAGAGCGATCGGCTCGCCATTGTGCTCATTGATCTCTCTGTCTTGCAAACCAGATCCTTCGATGCGTTGAGCAGTGCCATTGCAGTGTCCTAACACTGGTCTTGCGCTGGCTGAGTCAGTGCTTCTGGAACTATTTTGACTGGAAGAATGTCGTCCTGTATCTGTACATGACCGTTCTCCACGGAACTGAATTCCAGGCATGTCCTAGCATTTGAACTGTCCAGCGGCTTTGCTCAACTCTGCACTAACAAACGGTATCTTTATTCGCAGGTTTACATCGTCGTCGCTGTGATGAAGCACTTGGAGGTTCCAATGAAAGAGTTGAGCGGGAAGTACAACACCCAGAGCATGGCGTCCTTTCTTGAGTTGCTTGAGCGACCAATTTCAGGATTCCGATTCGGGCAATGGCGACACCTGTTTTTACGTCTGCGAAATGAGTACCACGCAGAGGTGACTCAGCTTGTACATTCGGGTGGCAAATCGAGCACCGGCGAATGAAAGTGGCAGCCCCTAATCGCACGCAGTCGCGCGAACGCACATGACTGCTGTCAGCGTCGTCCTCGGCGTCCAAAACTCAAGTTCTTGGGGATACGCAGGTTTCTCATACTCTCTGCAAGTCCATCCACCATCTCAACATCATTCGTCGGTTGACTGCTCGACGCTCCAGAACCATTGGTGCTCCTCTCAAGTTGTGCTGGATGTACGCTCGGACTACAAGATTGTCCCTGCTTGTCAACAGATCCATGTCCAGTCGTCTCGTCAATCTCCATTCCGTTTGGAAATGGCCGTCCTTCCTTTTTGACTCGATCTTTTTTCTTTCTTGGTCTCTTCTTCTTCTCGACATGGTGCTGCTTTTGCGAGGGCTCCACACCTTTCTTTTGGCGTCGTGGTCGATGGAAGGAAAAGTCTGCTGGATATTGGTGCACCTGGAACGCTCATGAAGGAATGAGGAAAAAGTCAGCGTCTAAAAGGAGGTGTGGTGTTGAAGAGAGAGTGTGTTTCCCGAACCAACCTGAACGAGATGTCTGGTGCGCTTATGATCGTGGGTGAAGAGTTCCGCACAGCCATCCACGAGACACACATACATGGGCTTTTTCTTCGACAGTAGTTTGAAAAAAGCGTCGTGCATCTCACTTTGCATCCCCGATTTGCAAGGCAAAAGCGATCAGCATCTTGTGACCAAAACCTACCCCATCAAATGCTCTCTTTATACCTGACGTGGATGTCCAGCAGCCGAGCACTCGTAAACGATCGGTAGCATTCCAAGCAGACATTGTGATGCACGCTGTTCAATAAAAAACAAATCGAAAAGGAATTAACGAGACGAGACAACAAGGGAGATATCCTTCCCTCCTTCTCTCTTTCATTCGCGCTCTCCCACGTACAGATCGTAGTGCTCTTCGTAGGCAGCAATCGAGCGAAACCCGACGTTGCACGTCAGCAACCTGCACTGGAAGACATTAGCCGGCTCCTCCCCATCGTGTCCGTGCGCTTCCTGGTCGTTTTCATCCAGCAGCAAGAGCGACCTGTTGATGCAGCATCACCGAACAAAGTCATCGACACTCGGTGCTTTAGCGCTCGACACGCGTACGTATATGCATACATGCGCCTACGTACTCTCCATCCTGGTAGTATTTCAAAGCACGCAGCGCATTTCCTGCAGTGAAAAGCGTGTGCTCGGGCGAGTAGCGTCGTCGACACTTGCCGTTTGCGAGCACTGCGATTTGCTCCATTCTTCCTGCTTGAAATGCGAATCCCAGACCCAACATTTGTATATTCACGGTAGCATTTTATTTACGGTGCGAGTGGTCTCGAAATGGCACCATCGGTTCATAATCGTTCAATGCTTGGATTCGCAGGTGTGCTACGGCTTTGGCTCGATCGATCGATCTCATCTACCGCACTGCACCTGCGATCTCGACTTCGCAGCAGCCTGCATCTTCTGTCTCGACCTGGACACGTCCGTAGATCTTGCCGGGGTGCTGGAAACACAGCGTCACGGTGAGAATCACAGCGAGTCCGGGGGCTAACCGGGTCGCATCGCTGTCTCTATCGCAACTCACCTCTGCGATAGCGGCGTCAAAGCCTGCACACGCAGCGCTGACGCGTTTGACGCGGAAACGCTCCTGCTTGCAGCCCACGTTGCGCACTCGTAATGGAAACAGATACACCTCTCCTCGATGCAGCGTGCCCATCGTGATACGAGGCGGCGAAATCTCCATCGCAAACGGTTGTTTGGTCGGTGACATGACGGCGAAAGAATTGCTTGGAGCATCGTTGTGCGCTCGACTTCGGTCTCTCTGTGGCGATTTCTTGGGGGAATCCATCGACTGTGGCATGTCTGCACGCGGTGATCCAGATCGGAAGATGCCGTCGTCTGTGGACGGTCGATTGGGGAGAGGGGTGACGCTGAAGTGATGCGTTTTCGATGGGGATCTCTCCGTGAGACTGCCGCCAAGAGCTTCAGCAGCCAGTGCGCGGTATGGAGATCGAGGTGGGCTCGCAGATCGGCTCTTTGAACTGTACTCTGCGGTTCGTGCGAGCGCCGCGAGCTGCTTTTCATCAAGCACATCGACCCCTAGACCAATTCGTGCAGAGTTTCTCGCTGTGAATGCTGACAACGGTGTCTCTGGTCGCAATGGGGACCTACACGAAGAGACTGTCGAGCTTGGAGTTGTGTTGTGGCTGGCGATTGATGGCAGCATGGACACGCGCGTGGTGATTCGGTACTCGGGACCAATGAGCGTCTCGATGCCGTAGTCTGTGAGCACCCAGCAGGGCTTTTGGTCTGCTGCGAACGCTTTCTTCCAGATGTCGCTGCTCTCACTGCTCATCGAGGCTTTCGACGGTGAGTTCAGCGATTGCGATGCAAAGAACGCAAAGGAGCTGGACGACCCAAAGGACGATCCTGGAAGCAGCGGCGTCGTCGGTGGCGCGAGAATCGAGCGCTGTCTGTTCAGGTTGCCTACATCCCGGGAGTACTGTTTCTTGAACTCACTCACTTCCTGCGGGTTGTGGCGCGTGATGAAGTCTTTCCCGCCGACAAACTTGCTTTGATTCGTCAGCGAGCGACAGCTGTAGGGATGCATGACCTTGTAGTCATCATAGTCCGGGATCGCCAAGACCATGAGCGCATTTTTATCGTTGAGCACAGTCGACTTGCGCGCTTTCCGAGCGATTTGCTCCGTGACGCTCATCTCCAGTTGCACGGGCGTCGTGCGTCCTGACTTGCTCGGTGGAGGCGTCATGAGGGATCTGGTCGACGACCGCGGCATCTTCCGCGTTGACGCAGAGAACGAACCCGGTTGGAGGAGCTTTTTCGACGGACTCACGCTCAGCCTCTCGCCACTGACACTGCTTCCAGTCTCGGGTATATTCTCCATCCTGATGAAGTTTTCAGCAGCAACAGCGAAAAAATGGCGCGGGGATGAACGAGGAGGGTTCCTTCAAAGCAGAGCACTGAGCTAAGCGTGTCTAGACATGGAGCCACCGATGAAGCACGCTAAGAATAGCAAAGATGAAATGGCTCTGAAAAGAAAGCGATCCATCCAAAAGACAGGTGCGGCGATGCAACCTGTCCGCCTATAATAAGACGCACAAAACCAAAGCAGCACGCGTCGTTACCAGTGAGCGGAGTGACAGACAGTCATTTGCAGCGCTGAAGGACGCATTGACGCCATTGCCTTGTCGGCGCTGTCCACCGTGCACAGCTCCTGCAATTGTATGATTGATTGAATGATTGAAGCATCCAATGTTTCCAGACATGGCTACATTTCCAACTAGGGAATGTGTGTCTCCCGTCCTATTGGCTATAAATGCGCTCTCAACTCTTCCTTTTCCACTAATGAGAGACTTGCGCGTGAGTCCACTTCAAACCGGCGACTTGGTTAGGTTTTTCCATCTCGGACCTTCGTCTCCGAGGTTTTTCCTACGTGTTGCGCTTTTGCCATCCCCCCTCATCGCCCGCATTGCGATAACGATCGAAAAAAAAGGATTCTTGCGGGAGCGAAGATGGTACAAACTGCGTGCTCATGAGGGGCTCCTTCTTATCCCTTTGCGTGTATTTATATGAAGCGATGGGGGGATCCTCAGCGGTACACGGAGGGCTGTGTACTAAAAGCTACTGCTGTGGTGTATGCTGTAGGTCGTGCTTTCTGCTGCGTTGCTGACCCGAAATGGCAAAGGTGCGGACAGCTCCAGCAGCAACCAAGCGTGCTCCGATCCGTCGCGTAGATGCTTTCTGCATATGGGGTATACGTTACTCAACTGTGAACACATTGTGTGTGTGTGCGTGTGTAGTGCTGGTGGCACGTCAGTTTGTGGAGATCTCGCGTATCCGATTGGAGGTAAACACCCTAGGGTTCATTGAAGGAGAAGAAAAACGAAATGGCGGCGCACTGAACTTGGATATTTGCTGCTGTAGGGACTGCTGACTGCGTTCCCGAAGCTTTTGTCGAGTGGTACCCGCGAACACACGTTTATCGACACCGAGAGCGTGCGGTATGTGTATCAGCCGCTGGAGAACTTCTTCGTGTTGATCATCACGAACAAAACGAGTAACATCGTCGAAGACCTGCACACGATCCAGCTGCTCGCAAAGCTTGTGCCGGATATCTGTGGCTCGTTGAATGAGAACTCGATCCGTGAGAAGCAATTTGAGTTGGTGTTTGGGTTTGATGAGCTGATCACTGCCGGTGGCCACTCGGAGAACATCAACATCCAGCAAATCCGTGTCAACATGGACATGGAAAGCCACGAAGAGAAATTGCACAACATGATCTTAGAAAGCAAACGCGCGGCCGCGAAGGACGACATGAAGCGCCAGATGACCCGTATCAAAGAAGAGCAGCGTGAACGTGCGCGTATGGAACGTGCAGGTATGGGCAGCAGCTTCGCGAACCAGAACTCGTTCGGAAGCTCGAGCAACTCCTTTGGCCGCTCGCCGCGTGGCGCCGATGGCTATTCGTCTCCATCGTCGGCATCTTCTGGTCCAGTGACGTCGCCGACTTCGTACAACAGCAGACACGAGCCAGAACCATCGCGTCCGATTGTGTCCAAGGCTGCTGGTATGAAGCTTGGTGGCGGATCCAAGACAGGCAAATCCTTCTTGGATGCGATGGCTGCTGAAGACGATCTCAAGGAGCTGCCTCCAATGAGCTCCCAGGTACAAGCGGTGCCGACTCCAGAAGTTGCTGGTAAGTAGTGCTCTTGGTTTGGGTGCCAGTGCGTCCTCAATGATTCCTCAGCTGACGTTGCAATGAATGTGTACAGCTACGGTGAGCCACGACCCTATTGGCACCGTCGTTGAAGAAAAGATCACGGTGTCGCTGAACCGCGACGGTTCCATTGAGCAACTAGAAATCAAGGGCAACCTGTACGTCTCTGTGAACGATCCAGCGAGCGGCTGCTGCCGATTGAAGCTTCGCTCATCGGGTGCTAACGGCATCAGTTTCCAGGTAAGTTTGTTTGCGTTCGTTTGCATCAAAACCATTTCCGGGTCGCTTGATTCCTGAACCTATCGTCCGACCTGCTGTCCTGTTTTTTGTTCTGTGAACAAATCAGACCCACCCTAAGGTGGACAAGAAGCTGTTCGATCAAGAATCGATCCTTGGTCTCAAGGACGGATCAAAGCCGTTCCCATCGACGCGTGTTGCTGTGCTGCGATGGAGTCTGAAGACACAAGACGAGTCGTTCTTGCCGCTGAACATTACGTGCTGGCCAGACAAGGAGGGCAACGACAAGGTAGGAGTTTGTGCTCGTTGTTGGCAAAGATATCTTTTTGGATGCGTCGGATTGGGTGCTGATGTGCTGGCTGTCCTCTCCTAGCTGAACGTGACTATTGAGTACGAGATGCAGAGAGACATGGTGCTGGACAATGTGAACATCTTGATCCCGCTGGGCTCCCACGACGCTCCACACGTTGCCAGCATCGATGGTGTGTACCAGCACAACTCGGCTGAAGGGAAACTGTTGTGGCATCAAGACCGAATCGATTCCTCGTACGTGTGTGCTTCCCTCTGTCTATTTTGGTTCATACAGCTGTCTGACCGTATTGTGCATTTGATTGCCCGCTTTGTTCGCTCAGTAATGGTTCTGGCTCGATGGAGTTCTCGATCCGAGGTCACGACTTGGACGCGTTTTTCCCTATCCAAGTGTCGTTCTTTTCTCGAAGCGTGTACAGCGATGTGGATATCGAGTCGGTGTTCAAGATTGACGACAACTCGCCAATTCGCTACGGATTTGAAAAGCTGCTCTCGACCGACTCGTACCAAATTGTTTAGAAGAACCAAAATGTCTTCGGTCGGCATTTAGCGCGATCAACGTACCTGATGCAATCAACAGTCGAGTAGTGGTGGTAAAAGAAGGATCCGTGCGTGTTTTCGAAAGTAAGAAAAAGCAGAAACAAGGCGAAAGGTAGAACGAGAGAGAGAGAACCAGTGAGCGACGGAGTGAAAAACACAGGATCGTGCATTCACGTCATTCGCAATATTTGTCATTTACTTACGCAGCATGCTTCTCGTGTTTGCTCTGGCGTCAATGCCATCCACCCTGCGTCACCTCGTTGTTTCGCTCATTCACACACATTCGAGGAGATGCGAATGTTACATGGCCGCTCCACGAGGAAACACGCTAGGCTGGGACGCTCGCAAGAGCGACTGTGTCTCGCCACGCAAGCACCGCTCGAGCAGCTTCTTCGCCATTGTGCACTCGTCAAACGTTTTCTGGTTGTCGCGCACTTGCTGCACGCAGGAGTACCATTCGTGGAGCGCTGACGGACACAGCGTCGTGCTCACGCAGTGCATGTACTCGGCGTAGAGCACTTCTGGCGCTTTCTGAGGCGCTCCGTCTTTCTGCGGATCCCCAATCGACAAAAGCGCTTGAAACGCGCCATCGCAGGAGCGGATGCCCTGGTACAGTGGATTGTTCCGCTTGTCGGTCACTAGTGCGAGCTGTGCGTCTTCGTCTAGCGTACCGTTCCGGATCATCTGGTGTCACGGATTGGATGACAATCCAACGAGCACAAGAGGTCAGCGCCGAGTTTCTTCGCCGGGATCGAGTGGTGGAAAGAGCGGGAGCAAAGGACACGATGCGTGCATCTGCGCCTGCATGCATATCTACGAACCTCATGGAAGCGCACTGTGGACATGCATTGCGGGAAGGCGTCGTCGTTCATCGCTCACGCTCGTGCTTGTCTGCAGGTGGCCAATATTGTGATCGCTGTCAATATTGGTCGCAAATGTCTGCGACTCGCATGTTAAATAACGCAAATGTGAGATAACACGCACGTTTCATTCGAGCATGTGATGGCTGTGCAGGTTAAAAACGCGTTTCGAAAATACTGACTATCTGTGACGTGTGAGCAGACTGCATTTTAGTGTCCTCGATCTCGTCTACGCTCATTCGTCTTCTTCGTCATCATGGTAGGTGCTTCGCATTGCAGCCTGTGGACGCTGGCTGTTGATGTTCATGTACTGCTGGCGCTTGGAGCGGAACACGCGCTTGTACAGGAACGCGAGCGTCGCAAGGACCACAAGTCCACCCGAGCCAAGGACGAGGAAACCAAAGCCACGCAAAGAGGACGGTTCACTTGACGGGGATGCGTTGAAGTTCGTGCCTTCCTCTTGCTCTGCAGACACAACCGTTTCGCTCTCAGTCTCGGTCGTTGGTAGCGATGTGGAAGAGGGACGCACTGTTCCAGAGGTTGCAGCTGCTGGAGTCTTGGTTTCATCGTCTCCTCCCTCTTCATCGATCAACTCTCCATCGAACTCGTCATCTTCATCAGGCAGCGAGGAGTCACCAGACTCGAAAGAAGGCGGCACGACAGTTGGAGAGAGCGCAGGGGTTGGAGTAGATGGACTGACACCACCAGCATCGGAACCGGACGATCCGTTGGACTGGGAACCGGTGCTGGTGGCATTCCCAGTCGATGTCACATTCGAAGTCGAGGAGCTGCTCGAGGTATCGCTTGTAGAAGCATTTTCGATCTTCAACGTAATCACCTACAGTCGCAGAAGAAAGTAGAATAAGACTACGCAATCTTTTCGCCGAGGTTGCCATTTACACAGATGAACACTTACCGGGGAGTACCACTCCAGAGTCCCCTTCACGCGATGTCCGTTCCATTCCTCATCCCAATCCGGATTCGTTCGAGCATTCACCAAATGCGATTGAGGTGGGATGTGCGGCGATGGTGCATCGTCACCTGAACCTTGGCTCGCCCAATCCTGGTCGACGGTGGCAACCGCTCGGACGTACAACTCTTTTTCAGAACCGCCTTCCATGTCCAAACACACCACAAACAGAGACGTTCCCAATGTGTCGGAGTTGTCAGCCTGAGCGGCAGCGGCACCAAAATCAAACGCGCGTCTACCGATTCACACAAATGCGCCGCAACGACACAACAAAAGACAACGGTTAGCTTTGGTGAATGACCGCACTGCCATTCCTTCTTGACTCCCGCGCACTCCGCACCTTGTCGCTCCCGACTGAACCGTTGAAGTGAAGACGATATCTACAAACAGGCAGAAGGGGAAAAGTCAAATGTTTCGTGAGCAGGAAGTAGGCACATGGCAGCAAACCACAGGATGCATGGAAATATCAACGTACCCGCCGCTTCGAAGTCTTTACTCGTCGAGACTTGCACGTTGGTCTTGTCGACTTTGAGTGCGCCGAGAACCTCCCACGCAAGCTGGAGCTTCACGGGTTTTCCATGGGTACGTCGCACACGACACTCCGTCGACTTGCACGACGCTACCTCCGAGTTTTCCAGCGCAAACCCGCCACACCCCATCTTCGTCAACTCGTCGTCGCCGCTGAGATACAAGCTAGCTGGGTGGAAATCGCCAATCGAAAGCGCACTCTGCGCATTGGCACCGGAAGGACGCGCGTCAACCCAACGAACGTAGGGCTGCACCATCTCGATCATCATCAATGCTAGACGCACATTTTGGGTCACGTGGCCCGCTTTGAACCCTGCCACGGGGTGGAAATAGTCCAGCTCCGTCGTGTAGATATCTTCAAAGTTACCTAGTGCGGATTCGAGGGGATGCTTGTTGTTCGACGTCTCGACCAGCATATTGAACGCGCGATGCGTGATGTTGTTGTAGATGGTCTTCTCCGTTGGGTACCCGCCAAACGTCTTTGGGTTGCACGGCTTGAATGGCTGGTCGTCGTACGCATCCACAAACTTGTTTTCCCACGAAGCTGCGTACCCCCAGTCTTCCATCCCGCCTGTGACACCGTACACGATGTCGTTCATCGTACCCGTAGGGTACAGCGTGCCATCAGCGAATGCGCCGGCGTAGGTCGCAAACAGGTTCGCCAGCTGGAATTGCGCCAAATGGTCTGGCGATTTCTCGCTGCGCTGGCTGTTCTTCTGCAGGTAGTGGTCGGGCGACCCCCATTCGTACGAAACCGCGCGCATGCCACCATGGAACGTTATCGCGAGTTGGAAGATGTGGTCGCGCCAGATCTCATTCACGACGCGCGACGTCATCGTCGTCATACACTCCTCGAGGCGGCGCATGTAGTTGTAGTCCCGGTTCGGGTCGACGCCCAATTCCTCGCGGGTGTCGTGCGCGTACCCGTACGCATTCGTCATCGGCGTGAGGAAAATGCTGCGCGAGTTCACCAGCTCATAGAGCCACCGCTTCGTATTCGCCTGCGCGTCGTCGGCTGTCACGTTCCCTTTCGCGTACGACGTCGCATACTCCGCCATAACCGTGATCAACTCGACGGTCGTGATCGGTCCCACGCGCTCGTCGCCGTGCAACGCGCCACTGATAAACACCTCGGGGCGGGTCGCGTCGGGGAGCGTCGAGTGGTTCGTGAGATGCACGACGAAGTGCTTGCAGTGCGTCGGTTCCCCTGACTCGTCGTCTTCAACGCACGCGAGCTCCTCTGGGTACGGCAGCTTGTAGGTCTCCTGCGCCACGGACAAGCGAACCACTTCCGGGTATTTCTCCCCCAGCTCTCTCAAGTACTCGACCATCTTGCCGTACGAGCGGTACTTGAACGGCGTCAGCGATGCAGCATCTCCGCTGGATGGGAGCGAAGCCGCCGCGACGACGCAGAGCGCAACGCAGAGCGCCTTGGAGAGCGCTCCAAAGCGCATGACGCAGGTCCTCATGCTCGCTTCCGTTATGGACCACAAGAGTACCGAGTTTTTGCGTTTTTCGAGTATTGACCATCATTTTTCCCTCCTAGTCGCTTTACTGATCCAAGAAACGGGTCGGTTCGAACAAAGCAAAAGAAAGGGAAAACGGGTTTCCCATGCAAACCCGCTTCTCTTACAAACATCAAGACAAAATCGCGAATGGGTTCCTAAACGGACCTGCAAACCCTGGAAGAAATCGTGCAACACCATATTGCACGTACCCATTTATTTTCTGGGGTTTCTTTGCATCGGAAATCCTGAAAAGCAAGAGACTCGGAAGGAATCCTTTCATTCCCACACTTTCCGCACCAACAAGACACTCTTCGATGGCGAGAACGCTCGAGCGCTTCGTGTCACGCCTGCACATAGGCGACGCCGTCCGCTTCAGCCGAGATAGGGACGCCCACGTCGCGATCTACATTGGTCGCGCCAAGGTCATCCACCTGACGTCCTCGAGCAGTCGCTTCGTGCGCATCGACTCCCTGCATGACGTGCAAGTCACTTCCGCCGCATTGCCCGAGTTCTACAGCACGGAACTCGATGAGCGAATGCGTGACGATCACGACGTCACACCCTTTGACGGTCAAGAGGTTGTCAACCGGGCAATGAAGAAACTCGGCGAGCAAGAGTTCGACAGCAGCGAGCATTTCGTGACCTGGGCTCGGTATGGAGTTGGCGTCTCCCTACAAGCGCGGTCGCATAGACGATCGGATGCGACCTATGCGCTCGCTGGTGTAGTGCTGGGAGCGATCGCTGTTGGTGTTGCAGGCTTGGTCGTGGGTGGAGTTTTCTCGTGGTTGAAAGGTGACGCATCCGATGATGACGATGCTGCGTCGGGATCTTCCAGTGGAGATCATGGTGGTAGCAGCTCGGCATCGAGACAAGCGCAGCCTGCGCGTCTCCCAGGAGGTCGAGACAGGCGGTGCGCGACCCACTCGCCGCAAAGCGAAGAGTTTGTGCAGCGTCGCCACAGCGTGTTGGTCACGCGGTTGGTCGAAGATGAGCTCCAGTGCGGGTAAGAAAGAAACGAGTGCTTCGGATGCCTTTTCTCTTTCTCTCTCTGTCTTTGCGGTTGTGCTGATGTGGCGATCGCAATGCATCGATGTTTGAATGTGCAGCATCTGCTTTACGAACTTGATGGATGTAAGCACCATGGCGTTCTTGTGTGATCATTTCACGTGCGGGACGTGCTATTTCAGTCTACCTGAGAACTCGGAAGGACACAAGCGTTGCCCCTATTGCAGGTAAACGATCTGGTTCTTCGCTAGTGGGGAGGTCTGGTGCACTCGGCTAACCTGGTTTTCGCTCATGATCAGACTGGAGTTTAGCACCGTTGACGAGATCCACGAATCGATCAAGATGCGAGCCAACAGCGTGTTGCGCAGCAAGACGCGCCGGGAAATGGTCTGATCCCGATACGCATCCCTCGTCTCTTCTACGTTACCGATCATGCTTAGAAGATGTTCGCTTTTTTATCTCGATAGCTGTACATTCCAATATAAATCTGCAAGGATACCTTTTTGAACCAGATATACTTCCTGATGCGAAGATGGAATCGGAGCAACAAGGCGTGAGTAAATGCTGGAATACTCTTATGCGCATCTGAAGAGTGAGCAACGTGGTCTCAAGGAACTCGGAAAATGCAATGGGAATCTGCGACTCGCATGCCATCGTCATTCACATCACCTTTTTTGCTTCAACCCTCCTCAACCAAGTCAGAACTGCCAACCTGACTATCATTCTCTTTTTGGATGAAAACGGGTCTCCTTCACAACCCGTTCACAATTATCAGTACGATACCATGAAATGGGTTCGTGGAAGAAACCCATGACAAAACCCACCCGTTTGGATGGAGCCTCTTTCGGGTCGGTACTGTACTCATAACCTCAAAGAAAAGAAAAGAAATGTCATTGCCATAACGGCGTCATTTCCGTCAGCTCCCCGCAACAGCTGCGCTCATCCGTCGTCGCCATGGAGGAAGCGCTCGAGAGACTGGCAGCGCGACTGCAGATGGGCGACGTCGTCCGCTTTAACCGCGGCGAGTACAGCCACGTCGCGATCTACATCGGCCGCTCCAAGGTCATCCACCTGTGGTCCCCCAGCGAGAGCGATTTCCAAGTGCGCATCGACACATTGCGGCGAGTGCAGCTCGCTGCCCAGTACAGTCGCGCGGAGCATTACCACGAATACGCCGCGCTCACTGCGCATCCCGAGTGCTACACGACGGAGCTGGACGAGCGAATGCGTCTGGACCATGACCTCGTGCCTTTTGCAGGACAAGAAGTTGTCAACCGTGCGATGGAGAAACTCGGCGAGGAAGAATACGACTACTTGGGGTACAACTGCGAGCATTTCGTGACCTGGGCTCGCTACGGGTTTGGCGCATCCCCGCAAGTGCGGTCGCATACAAACCATGTCCTCGCGGGTGCGTTGCTGGGAGGTGTCGTTGGCGGCATTGCAGGTTTAGTCGCGGGTGGCATTTTCTCGTTGTTTTTGAAAAGTGATGCACTCTCCGCATCGGCGGGGATGGCTGCGGGTGCATCGGCTGGCAGTCTTGCAACCGACAACGATGCCACCACGAGTGCAAGCAGAGAGGAACGAATCCAAGAGGTGGACGCGTCCGATAGTGAGCATGCAACGTCCGGACCCTCCAGTGAAGATGAGGATGATAACAGTATGGAAGCACGGCGAGAACAGCGTGCGCGTCTCTGGGGAGATCTGGACAATCTACGCACGACCCACTCGTCGCAAAGTGAGGAGTTGAGCCAATTAGACGAGTGGGTTGAATCGCGAAGATGCCGCTCTGCTGCTGCATCGTGGCGCCAGTATTCGAACGCTCGCCACAACGCGTTGGCGACGAGGTTGGCTGACGACGAGCTCCAGTGCGGGTAAGAGTGCTTTCCGTGGAGTTTCCCCGTGTCGTTGCGCTGATGATGGCGATGCCGACACTTGCATATGTAGGATCTGCTTTACGGACTTGTTGCGTGTCCGAACCGTGGCTTTCTCGTGCGATCATTTCACGTGTGGGGTGTGCTTTAACGCCTTGCGTGAGAACACGGAGGGTCTCAAGTGCTGTCCATATTGCAGGTAAAGCGAGCTGTTTTTCTTGCTCCCCCGTAGGAATGCTGAGATCGCCTGACCTGATTTTCGTTCATGGTGCAGACTGGAGATTGGCACCGTTGATGAGATTCACAAATCGACCAAGATGCGAGCCAAGCATGTGCTCCAGTGGTCCTGATGCGCCGGGAAGTAGTTCCGGTCTGGCAATCAATCGGTTGTTTCTTTTCTAATTATTGCTGCTGCGCTGCGCACGCCTACCTAATGTGGTAGCTTCTCTATTCTAAACACTGTCCACTTCCACACATGTCTGGTGTGCAAACCTTGCATGATACTCAGCCTAGCTGGCACAAACTGGGATATCCGAGTCTTCCGCTAGAAAGTGAGTAAAGTTGACTCGAGAAACTCGTAAAAGACGCTGTTGGAATCTGCAGCGAGCTCCGCTGCAGTACCAACCTCCACGAGCTCACCCTGCTGCATCACCATGATCTTATCAAACTGAAGCACTTGATCCAGCCGATGCGTGATAAGGAACACCGTCGACTGCTGGAAACTTTCATCCAGGATCTCGATCAACTTCTCTTCTGCTGCCTGACCCACAGAAGAGAACGATTCGTCCAAGATCACCACGCGCGACGGCTGCAGCAAAGCTCGCGCGAGGCACAACATCTGTCGCTCGCCCATGCTCCAGTTTTCGCCGTTGTCCCAGAGTTTTGCCTCTAGACTCTCGATGCTTTTGTCGAGACCACACTTGTGAAGCTTGTTCCAAAGCTGCATGTCGTCGAACTCGTCGAAAGGGTCGAGGTAGCTTCGAACGGAGCAACAATAGAACATTGGCGTCTGCGGGATGATGCAGATGCTTTTGCGCAACTCGGCAAGACTGAGGCTGCATACATCGATGCCGTCGATCAGGATGCGGCCACTGGCGAGGTTGTGCACTCGGAAGATCGCCATCGCCAACGAGCTTTTGCCAGACCCCGTGCGGCCGACGACGCCAATCTTTTCACCGCCACGCACCGAGAAAGTCACGTCGCGAAGTGCCACGGTGCTGCTGCTATCGTCGATGTCTTTCGAATACCCGAACCATACCCGATCGAATACAACC